>CP053460.1:126944800-127110112 GCA_022644695.1 Cenchrus purpureus | reverse complement strand
CATCATGGATCCCCATTCAATACCAGCTGCCGCCATTCTATTCAGTACACTAATAATGTGCATGGTTGTTTCCCTGCATGCACCATTCGATTTTTACTCCATTAAAATTACAGGGACTCTATCTCTATGCTCCCAAGCTCCCAATCTAAAAAAAAGGACAAAATTAACCAAGTGGCACGTGGTCTTTGCTATCAACAAGCTAGCTTGCAGGCCTTGCTCCCACGGCAATATTCTCTCCGGCTCTGCTTTTCTGACTTTTTCTTAAGCTAAAATTCATGATGTATCCCATTCCCATCCCCATCACAAACCTATCGTCACGCGGGTCATGCTAGTCAGAATACTCGTCATCTACCCTGGGTTCAGCTGAGCCATCCCATACTACACGATAGGCGTGAATTTTGCCCTGTTTCACCAGGAGGTATGAAAGAGAATTTTCTCCCCGATCGAAGGTTCTAGCTTTATTGGAGTGCAACATAATAAATGGATAACACATTGCATATGCGCTTACACTAGTTTTTTGGAAGCGAGTACACTAGGTATTATTAGCTCAGCAAAATGCATACGATACAAGAGTTGAATGCCGAATATTTCGGTAAGATGGTGGTTAGTGACATATGTTGTGCATGAATTGCTTCAACCCACAAACTAGTGTGAGTAGGGGCTGACCAGGATTATGAAGGAACAGACATGATCTTATTCATGGAGCATATCATGTTCAATTTTCCCACTTTATTCATGGAGTAAATAATGCATGGGGAAACACCATGTGCAAGAAAATGGAGTTGCCTAACTCTCGACCATTATTGCGTTACATAGGGCCAAAAAAGGCAGCTCATCAAAATTATTTTGTTCATCTTAATGGTTGTAAATGCAGTAAATTAAGCATTTTGTTTTTATTGACCGAGATTTCAGAGTGCATGAAATTATTGAATCAAAACATTCTAGATAGCTGCTGGATTATCATGACAATCAAGTACACCAGCTACAAAATGCGTTGAGATTTTTTCTTTCTCTTCTCTCTAAGTGAAACTGCACTGGAAACGACAACATTCTAATGATAAAACCCATAACAAAACAACTCATGCCGGTAATATTTCTTTCGGCCTGTCAGATGCAACCCTATCGAATATAGAAAATGAAGAGAAACACAATGATAATTCAAGCAAACAATTAAAATAGAGTATCAATTAAGCATTTTGTTTTATTGAGCAAAATTTCAGAGTGCTTGAGATTATTGAATCAAAACATTCTAGATAGCTGCAGGATTATCATGACAAGCAATGCAAGTACACCAGCTACAAAATGAATTACTTAGGGATATAAAATGCTTTGAGATTTTTTTTCTCTTCTCTTTAAGTGAAACTGCACTGGAAACGACGACACATACTAATAATAAAACCCATAGCATGTAAACAACACATGCCGACAAACAATATTTCTTTCAGCCTGTCAGATGCAACCCCTTTCGAATATAGAATACGAAGAGAAACAAAAATGATAATTCAAGCAAACAATTAGAATAGAGTATCCATTAATGTCCAGATACAAATCATTCGACAGCCGTGCATGCCATGGCCTTTGTGGTGCTTGGAACATATAGCAATCATGGTGCTTGAAAGCAATCGCCTGCTCCAATAGTACCATAACACCGGACGTCTTTGAGAACAATGGCCTACTTGGATAGTACCTGACTCGGCTGGTCGAGAGTGCTTAGCAGTCGTGTTCAGGTCTTGTTTGGACAAGGGTAACAGAACCTTGAGATGCACAAGCAAGGATTGATGGACTGGCCCTTCATCGCGGCCGCTACGGGCACGGGTCCAGTGCAAGCTGCGGCGTTCCAGTGGAGGCTGGCAGACTGGTTGCACATTAGAAATTCCTAATGTTTCCCATGTCCAATGGAAAGCATCACCAGGCCCACTCACCAATATTGAAACTGCCATTCTCTTGAAAATTATAACCTACACGCATTGGTCCTGGCTCTGCCATTTGTGTTCAGTCCATACAAATGAGCTGAAGTTTTATCTTTAATTCTCACCTCTGCCAATAAAACCTGTAACTTTGGGTGATTTTTCTTATGCCGCCATTGTTTTGCCTGGAAGCATGCATGTCATTTTACCCCCTCGCAGGATGTAGATTTATAGGCATATATTTCCTACCAGAAGTATGATCGCAATCAGGAGATCCATGTTCAAATCCTTTTTAAAATAATCCACTCACCAGTGAAATCTGGGTTCAGGGATTTTTTAGGCCGGGAGAAGGTTCCTTCTTCTTAATGAAAACCCGTGGGGTGGTTTTACCCCACCACCCTAGTTCTCTTAAGTCCTGAACTGAGCCTTCAGTCTGTCATCTAACACCTGGATGATGGAAGCGTGAAAGCTCTGTTTACTATGCAAGCCTATAAATCTACACATACAAGTGGGAGCTTGGAACATATAGCAAAACAAAACAAAAAAAGATTCCTAATTCCTTAAGTATATATGGAATAGATCCGCAGAACTGGAGAGGGTGATGATCATGACTATTGATTCTTGCATGGAATACATATATATATTGGGAATTCTCTATTGCAATACATGTAGAGGTTTCGTATGAGGATGTGATGCATTCGGAATTTTAGCTAAAATCTGACTTTGAAATCACGAGCCATATGTGTATCCACACTAGCAAGGCTTTTGAGATAGTTAGTTTGCAGCTACCGTACTGTCCATGTTAGATCTGTGGTATTCATGGATTTAATTTTTTTGCTGTGTGGCCGAAGATGCGTCCTAGACATATTCAACTTGTCATCGGTTAGGCTAATTCCAGTTCATTATATCATGGATATTAAATGAGTGCCAACAAAGACTTTTTTTGTGATATGGCATATAAGGAAGAGAGAGAAGAATATTTTATCTTCATAGAGAAGTCCCAACCCAGTCTATAGGTAGTGTCAAGAAATCATAACTCAGATAGCCCACCTACCATTTATTTCGGAAAGAGTAATCAAGTAGGTAGAAGACATGTTCGAGGCTGTGTGAGTATATATATGGTACGCGTGCATGTCGTGGTGTGCACACCCATGTGTCACTTTTGTAATAAGGAAAAAGTGTATTTCTCATCTTTCAAGTATTGCAGAAGTCATTCATCCTTTATGTTTTATTTGGTTTATGTTTTATTTGGTGCAAATTAACCTCTTAACTAATTAAATGCATTTATCATCTCCATTAGTTTAATAATAATTTAGTGTCATATAACATCGGTTTAGATCATGTAATCATCTTGCTAAAAAGTGTTTAGCAACATCTATTGTTGAATCAATCACTACAAGTTCGCTGAGAATTAATTCCATTCAATTTTCGATATTTTTTTTGGGATAAGCAATTTAGAGGATTTAATTATTGTTTTTTTGTCGGATAATATAATGACAAGGCACATACTAAATTTTCTTTCGAAATATAAAGATTTGTACCCAACTTAATTCTTTTCTCTGTAGATGTACACATTCCCCTTAAACATTTTCCTTCCAGTTATATACATCTTTATCAGATTCGCTCGTCTTGTTGTTGGGTAAGTGTTTCATAATGCACCTCGCTGACTTCTGCTCAACCATTGCAAACCAAACGAGCACAATTTTTGGACGAGATGTGCACTACATAGCTCCGCCAAAGGAAGAATTAAGCACTTATAGGCTCAGCTGTAGCTGATCCTGTGCCTTACACGGCCAATCTTTTTCCATTGCAGCTTCATCTTAAATTCCCAATGTATCCCATCCTTACTAGAAATTAACCGCACCCTCGGGTACAAATAGGACTAATCATTGTTCCTAAGTTCTGCCAATTTTGCAGTAGCCAATGTTGGGGTAAGATCGATCTCGATCTGGGCACGGGTGAGCTCATGATTAAAAACAATTCTCAAACACAAGATGAGCCAAAAGTCTTAGGAAAAATTATCCTTTTTGTGCCTCCCTGATGTGTCATCATACAAAACTATAAGTGATCCCCACTAAAGGATTTATCTCCATCCTCAGCAAGCCACATCAGCAAATGACGTCATCTGCATTCCCCCGCGCCGCCGTCCCCTTCCGACCGTCGCCCCCCCACCCGATCCGCCGCCACCCCATCGCTCCTTGAATCCCATCGCAGCCCCTCGTCTCCCCGCGCCACCCCTCACCTTCTCCACAGTCGCACCTTGAAGGCCGCTGCCGCTGCCTTGCCTCCCACTGCAGCCGCCTCACCGCCCCCCTCCTCCACCTTGCCTGCCTCCATAAATCTGCCCTGCCCATCTCCAAGCAGCAGCGCCACCACCGGGGCAGCGCACCCCTTGTAACATCCCTCAAATTTATTGAGGAATGTTAATTAATAAAAAGGTGGATTTAAAATTTTCGATGAATTATTTGAGTGATTATCAACTTATTTAAGGATGTCTTCCTTTTCTCTCCTTTAATTCCTAGATTTATTTTGAGCTAAATAAAATTTCTAGGAAATATAAAAATGTTAGTGTGAGAAACTTGGAGTTCTTTTGGTTTTATTTGGAGTTTATTTGAGTGGGACTTCAAATTTGAATTTACATTCAAATTTGAATCTAAAATAGAAAGGGGTTGGAAAGAAATAGAAAAGGTAAAGGGAGGATAGCTTCTGGGCCGCGAGCCCAAAGTCCCGAAGTCCGCTGAACCACCCTTTTCTCTTTTTCTCTGCGCGCCGCGCCACCCTCTCCTTTTCCCTTTCACGCCCGTCAAGCGCCAGCCCGCTTATCACCTACCGCACCCGCGCCGAGTCGCCGCCAGGTGGGACCCGCGTGACGTCGCCCCCGACGTCACCTCTTCTTCCTCCCGCACACCCGCTTCTTTCCCCTTTACTGCCGGCCGCAGCCTTCCGCACCGCCCGCCGCAGCCGCAGTCTGAGCTCCGGGCCATCCGCCCACGCTGGCCCAAAGACCCCTGCCTTGCCCTATAAGAAGGCCGCCGCCGCGCCTCAGGGAAGCTCCCAACCCTAGCCGCCACGGGGAGTCCTCCCCGTTCCACTTCCCGCCGGAGAAGAAGAAGGAGGAGGAGGGAAGAAGAAGACCCGGAGGTCTACCGCCACCGCCGCCACCTCGGTCGAAGGACCGCGACGTGGGAGCTCGAGGACGCCTTGGCACCGCGACGCCTCGCTTCCTCTGCTCCGCGCCGCCGTCTCCTTCCACGCCGACGACCTTGCTCCGCCCCGCTTCACCGCCGCACGTCGCCCGTGGCCACCAGGTGAGGCCCTCGCCCATCTGTGGTCGACCCGGCCTTGAGCCGAGGCGCATCGCGATCACCCTGCGCCGCTCTTGCCGCGCGCCGCCTGGTGATGCCGACCGTGCTGGATGCTTTCTTGTGCCACCGCCGCTGCCGCCGCGAAAGCACGCACACGCGCCGCTTTCCTTTCGACCCGCACCATCCTCACCTCGCCGGCGTGTCACGCCCGCCGTGCTCCGGCGGCGCGCCGCGCACCGCTCGACTCCGTTCCACACGCACGGCGCGCCGCCACCCACACAAGCACGACGACCGCCACGACACCCGGTCACCGTGCGCACGCACGCGAGCCACCGTGGCGGAGCTGCGCTTCGCACCACGCCGTCGCCACCGGCGAGCTCCGCCACGGCGGGCGGGAGCCATTCTGGCGACCTAGGGAAAAGCCCGGTTTTGGGTGTTTTGCGTCCCTAGGACCCATCCGCAACCAGAGGCTGCTGGCATCGATTAGCGCCGTCACCGGTGACCCTCACCACACGCCGCGCTGCCCGCCGCCGCCTGCTTGCGCCGCCCGCCCTTTGGCCGAGGCCGTCCTCGACAGGGGCGGCGAGCCTTTGCTGCTCCTCGTCCTTTTCCCGGCCATCTGCTGGCCCGGCCGGCGCCCGCCGCCGGTGAGCTGCCGCCGCCCGCCTCGCGGCATTTCACCGAGCACCTTCACGGAGGGGAAAACCCCGGGTTTTAGCACGCACACGGGAGCGCACACGCGTGACCGCAGGGAATCGAGGGATCCGGGCGCCCGACCAACCACGCTAGGCCACGGGCGCGCCGCACGGCGCAGCCGTGGGATCCATCCAGATCCGGCCCAAGCGCCACGCGAGCGCCGCGTGGCTGGCCACGCTGGCCGCTGGCCGGCTTAAAGCCGGCGTGGCCGCCACCTCGTTGGCTGCCCGGCGCTTAAAGCCGGGTTGAGCAGTTGAGCTACCCTATAGCTAAGAGTCTGCAATATTGTATATGCGTATTTTAATTTCAGAAATGTATTTTATCTTTGGAAATTCATAATAAATCCGTTTTAGCTCCGAAAATATGAAACTTCTTACGAAAATCTTCTAAAACCCAAACTCCGTGCTAGACTAGAGTTTGCCTCTTTTGGATCTTATTTGCTCTTTATCTTGGATTTGTTGCTATCTAGTAGCCGAGTATTTATTTTAAATACGTTTCTAGGAGCTACCGGAGCCGGAGAGCTGAACCAGGACTACGACGACGACCTCACTCACGACGACCACTGCACTCAGTTCACGCCCGACCATCTTTGAATGCCCATTAGGCATGGCTATTTTAGAACTGCTAGTGCTTTATTTAATGCATAGAGATGGATATGATGAACCCATGCATAGCCTCTTTTACATACTTGTCCTTGATTGACCTACTACCTTAAGCTAGATGATGTCTTTGAGCTTGTGTGCATGTGTTGGGATTATTGTGGTAGTTTCTTGGCGTGTGTTGGGAAAAACCGGCAGGAGAAGGCGTTTTGGGATATTTTGGCGGGGGTGAGCTCGAGACAACCTGATCTGGGATCGGGGGCCAGGGATCGTCTTCTCGGACGTTGTTGGTATGGTACCTATGGCGGGTACACCGTTTTAGGAGCAGTGATGGGGATTTTGTGATGGCTTGGAGGACATGAGCTCGCCCGATGCGAAACCGAGTGGACTTTGTTACACACGGGACTTTCGTACACACCACCTCGCCGAGAGTGGGGATAGGGCCGTTCGACCCTAGCAAGTGCGGTACCATACACCGCCAGCAGGATAGCGGGTAGTGGGGAGAGGTGGGAGTGAGTCCACCCTCTCGTGCGACTCCCGTGTGGCCACACGGGGCATTTTCACGATTCCGGGTGGTCTTCGCGGGGACCGCCGAGACCGGATGCGAGGATGGAACCGTAACTCCTAGGTGTTCGCCCGGTAGGATAGGCTCGGTCGTGCACCGCCCCGGGTACTATTCCGAGTTGGGTCTTGGTGTACACGCTTCTGCGAGTTTAGATCTATCGATAGCCGCTGCCCCTCGGTTATGGACATGCCCGTTGTTTCTCCGAGCTCTTACGTTTTGGGATTTCTACCTCCCCTTATAGGATGAGTGTGATTGGTGAGCCGTGGTTGTATTCGGGAGAGGAGAGTTGCTCCCTCTACCTCGCGGATCCGGGTGCAACCATTGAGGTGCGAGGTGGGAGTTCTCGCACCGACCCTAGATGGAGATAGGTGATGGTGGCGGTGATCCGGGTAACGGATGTATCCGTATGTGGATGAGAGATATGGGATATGGTGAACTTATGGAGATATTACTCTATTTTTGCTTCAACGCTGCATAGAAACCCCGCTATTACCTTGAGATACTCTTTTCCCTTAGAAATAGGCCACTTAAAGCTTGCATACGGTTGGTGACGTGGACCTATCCCGATCCTTGGGGATAGCCCACGAGCTTGCGAGTACGAGTCCGACTACGACAACAATGCCGACGGATGGTACGAGGGGGGCACGACGCTTCGCTCAAGGATGCCTGGGAGATGCGGAAGATGGAGACACCTTTTGAAGACTAGCTACCGCGTAGGCTCTTATTTACATTCCGCCAAGAGGCGAGTATTGATGTACTACGATGCTTTATTTCGATGTATGATGTTATTTATCATGATGAATGCTCATGCGTGATAGCGTCGATCCAGGACTATCACGAGAGAATCGGGTTTTCCGATTTTGAAAACCCAGGGCGTTACACCCCTGACCTGCCGCAGAGCCACCGTGGGAGCTCCGCCCCCGCCTGTCGCCGACCAGCAGGTCCGCCGCCGGAGCAGAGCCGCAGAGCCACCGTGGAAGGTCCACCCGCGCGTCGAGCAGCGGCGCCAGCGCCGGGCAGCGCCCCTAACCCACCACAGAGCCGCCGTGGAAGCTCCTCCGGGGTAGCCCCTCTTTAGGGTTGTGGGAACTCCACGCCGCTGGTGCTCCGCACCGCCCGTCACCAAGCAGCGGCACCACTGGGGCAGCGTGCTCAGAGTAATGAGGAGGAGAGTTGATGCTAATCTGGACTCCATCACTGCCATCTGGGCCTGCAACCACTCGGCTCCCTCGATCTCGCCTCCCAGATTCTGGGCACAGAGCCGTAATCACCAGATTCTGGGCCAGCAATGCGCAAGGAGGGCGAACGCCGCGCGCCTCACCACTTCACGCACCGCCCGCGCCTCGCCGCCTCATACGGAGCCGCCCGCCCTTGCCGATAGTCGTGGTTGGGGCGCGTCCCTCGCCGCACGCGCCCGCGAAGTGACCAGGGTCCCGCCCGCGACAGCCTCGAGCCCCTGGCCAGAGAGTGTCGCACCCGACCTTCCCGCGCCGGCGGCCCTCCACACTCGTGGTCCCGCGCAGCTCGCCTTGGAGACAGGAGATTGAGGAGAAATGACGATGAGATAGATGGAAAGTATGGAAGAGAGGCACAACTCGAAGATGAAAATTGAGGAAGGAAGCCTCCAGCGGTCGAGAGATTTTCCTTTTTTCTCCGCCTTGCTTTTTTTCTTATGTTCACGTGAAACCTGCTCCCATCGAGTCTGTTATTGTAGGACTTTTTTCAATCGTAGAGGTGCAAATAAACCGAGACGAATGGAGTATTCATCTTGGGAGATTGAACAGGATCCTGATAGCATTTTCTAAGCCATTGATTTGTTGCAGGTGATTTAGTTGTGATTTTGTTCAGAAATTACGGAGCGGCAACACAGTGCTTCTTGATTGATGCTTCTATTGTCCTTTAAATATGTTGAATCTGTTACGTTTTCAATTTGATCCAACTCATACTCTCGCGCCTCAGGGTTATGAAGAAGGAATGCAGAAAGACTTCTTTGCAGCGTCTCTGGCAGCTGTCCGTCTTCCTGTGCTTAGGAACTTCGAGCAACAAGCAGCAGCATCAGGTTGCCACCGCTGCACCAACAAGGTTCGAGCGACTACCACATCTTATATTATTATATATTTTGGTTATTATTATATATGTTGGTTTTCTAAGTAGTAATAAGTTAAAAATGAAAGAACTACACAAAAGTGTACCGAAAATCTCTCTCAAATCCTGCAGCAACGCGCGGGCAATCATCTAGTTATATAGGAAGAAGAGCAGGTGGGGGTTGGTGTTATGGGGCTTCTATATGCCTACCGGAAGGTGGATAATCATTGCAATTATATCCTACAAAAGCCCATCTAACTTATTAGCTATTATTTTCCCATCAGACCACCTCGTGACTATTAGTTAAAAAATGTTCCAAAGTTTTTCAAAAATTTTGCAACATTGTTTCGTCAACATTTACGTTATGTTTTTGTCAACATTTTTCAAATTGTTACAATATTTTCGGGACCAACATTTTCTTAATCAACATTTTTTGAAGCCATCTTCTCCCTCTCCAGCACCAGCGGCGGCGGCGGCGCGCCGGCCGGCCGCGGTGGGCAGCGGAGGAGGCGCGGGGCCGGCCGTGGTGGGGCACGCTGGTCAACCGCGATGGCGAGCGGCCGGCGGACCCCGACGGCGGAGCCCGCTCGGGGTCGGAGTGGCGGCACGGGCTCACAGGAAGGGAGGAGGCATGAGAGAGGGGTGAGGCTAGGGTTGGAAGTTCACTTGAAAAATCTTCCGGAAAGTATATAGGATTCCGCCACTGACAGACCTTAGGCCCAACGTACACACGTTAGGGTGTTCTCGCCATTTTACATCTACTGTGCTCACCCTAATGTTACAGTTTGCGTTTGTGCCATTTGCACGTTTTTTTATATATCCCAGAGGTTTTGATATTCCTTGAACCAGTTGTATAGGTGTTTTTTTGAATTGAACTCGGCTTGGAAAAATCATGACTGGAGAGCCTCTACTGTAGAGTTAATATTGTTTGTTCCTCATCATCTGTGCATTCGAGAACACATCACATAAGTGCCAGATGCCGCTGACTGCTCTTTTAAGCTATGGTACAGCGATTATTAATTGGAAGAGCTAACACTATCGGAATCCCCACCTTGCCGAGAGCAGCAGGGCTCTTCCTCTTGGCACAGGATTTGCGAAAGGAAACTCTCGATAGTACTCTCGGCTGGTCCGACAAAGAGCTCTCAGTACAGTACTCTCGTGTGCCGAGAGGGGATATGGCTCTCGGCAAAGACAAAAAAAGCAAATCCAAGGCAGTGGGCCCACCGACCGCCACCTTCCGCCCCACCCGCCCGCCGCCACCACCGCGCCGCCCTCCACCACCACCACCCGCCACCACAACCATGCCGCCATCCGCCACCACCACGAATCCGCCACCACCACCACTGCGCGCCACCCGCCACCACCACCACCTAACCGCCACTACCACCACCCGGCCGCCACCGCACTCCACCACCCGAGAGAGAGAGAGAACCCTAAGAGGAGGCCGCCATTGTGGATCCGCCGCGGATCCGCCTGCCACCGTCGGAGCTCGAGCCTGAGGCCGCCGTCATAGATCCTCTCACCGCGCCGGGACAGAGGCCGACGTCATATATCCGCCTACCACCATCCAACCTCTAGCCGCCCCGCAGATCCGCCATCGAGATCCCGCACGAGGGAGGAGGGAGTGAGGCGCGGGTGCCCGATCCGCCGCCGCCAAGCCTCGCCCCGCCGCTGCTCCTCGCCATGAGGTGAGGTGCGAGCGGAGGCGGGAGGAGGGGGCGGCGTGGCTCTGCCGGTGGCTGAGGGAGCTGCGAAGAGGGTTAGGGTTGGGGAGGACACGGGGTGGCTATCTGGCCGAGAGGAGGAAGAGATCCTGTGGAGGAGGGAGGGAGGAGGCGGCAGGTGGGGGTGGGGAGAGGAGGCGGAGAGGAGAGGGGTTGGGGTTTGGAGGAGGGATGGGTTTATATACCGCTGGGGAGTAGGCTTTGTGGTGGAAGGAGTTTGGTGGGCCGGCAGGAGAGTGTGTTTGGTTGGCCGGCGGGGGAGTGCAGTCGGTGGGCTGGCGTTGGATTTTTGACGAGAGACACGTCAGCCTAGCTCTCGGCACATACAATTTTACTCAAAAATAATTATTAAAATAGTAAACATACGCGAAAATTTTTCGAAATTTAATATGACCCCAGTTATGTTGTATATTACTTATATAAAAGTTTTTGTGGTCAAACACAAATTTGAATTTTTCTTATACTCCAAACCTAGTGACATTAGTTCAAATTCTTAGATACTTCTCGAGAGATGTTCCAGAATCTAAACAGCGTACGTGTCCATGTGTTCAAAACATTCTCAATTTTTTTCACAACCTTCTCATATGATATCATGAGGACTTGGCAAATTTCGTGATTTTCAAACTTCATTTGAATTTTATACAATTTTTAACCGTTCTACCTCACGATCGTCATCGTGATCAGAGAACCAAATGTCGGAAATTTAGCTTCATTTCATTTACATGGTCTTAGAGATGTCTCATGATCATGAATATCATTTTTTCACCAACTTTACTCTATGATTTAATGTACTTGCAGTTCAAATCGAAGTATACAAAAAATTGCTTAGAATGATATAAAATTGTTAAATATAGCAAACAGAGGTAAAATTGTGCCAAATTTAAACATAAGTTCTGTATATGTGTATGTTGATGATACAAAAAATTTAGACTGAAGAAAGTGATTTTTATTTTTAAAAAAAATGCCGAGTGTTTCCTCTTTGCCGAGAGTTCTTTGAGGGGCTCTCGACAAAGTTTTCTTTGCCGAGAGTTTTTTATTTGGTTCTCGGAAAAACTCCGAACTCTAGGTAAATGTGGCGATTTGGTAGTGTAATTAGCGAGGCGCCACGAGACCTGCCAGCGGTCGATTCCTCCAGAGGCCACAACTTTCTTTTTTAGAAAAGTTTTAAATCCCTCAGTTTTCCATTTTCGGAATATTATAACTTATACACATGATTTTGACGTATAACTCTATGATATAACGTTTACTAGATATGTTTTCATCACAATTTCAACAGCTTGTAGAAGTTATATGTACAACTTTTCATATACATAACTTACACGCATAATAATTTCAAAACTTTTGATTAAAAATGTTGATACGAGTTTTTCGCACAATTTCAGCAGCGTGCAGAACTTATGTGTACAACTTGTCATAGTATACATATATAACTTGTACCCATAATATCTTGTCATAACTTTGAAAAAATGTTGTTAAAAAATGTATACACATAACTTTTGAGAGAATGTTGTTAAAAAAATTATGCACATAACCTTTGAGAGACTGTTGTTAAAATAGTTTATGTACATAAGTTACATATAAACGGTATTTACTTAAATAGAAAGTTTGGAAAGAGAAAAAAGAAAAAAGACACACAGGAGCGTGCGCGGTCTAGTAGGTAGTGGTAGGCCCCATTCGCTAGCTGTCTCGCCTAGTGCGCTAGCAGACGCGTGCTCGCTGAATTGGCAGCGCGCTGCTGCCTACCGTTGCACGCTCTCAGGTGTACTGCTGAACAACACATTGCAATATTCGACGGAGCCTACCGTGCCACTACCATCATGCAAAGATTCAATATAAAATTTAACTGTGTATGGAGCAACAAAATGACAAATTACATTATAGAGTAAGTTGAACCAAATAGCTTAGTTTAGAGTAAAGGCTGTCATTGGCAGCAGCACTACGGAACGGCTTCTTGCCGTGAGCGGTTCCTCACGGCAAAGAGCGGTCTACTCACGGCAAAGAGTTTGCCGTGAGCAGCTGCCGGTAAAGAGCTCACGGCAAAATTCTGCCGGCAAACAGCTATTTACCGTGAGCCGAAGCTCAAACTCACGGCAATGGTTCGCCGTGAGTACCTTTAGACTCTCGACAAAGAGTTTTTCAAAAGAATTCAAAAAACCAAAAAAACCAAAGGGCCGGGCCCACTGCCGGCCGCCACCGTCCCACCACCGCCGTCCGCTGCGCCGGAGGGGATGAAGAGGAGGCCGGGAAGAGGAGCTCGCATGATCCCACCACCGCCGCCGCCACCGCCGCCCGCCACGGGAGGATGAAGAGGAGGCCTCCGGCGACTCCTCCGTCTCCATCCGGATGCTGGCGTTCATCTACTCCTAGAGCTGGTCCTCCGCCTTGCACGTGCGCACGCCGCAACAGCGTCGACAAGGGAGCTCCCCAACTTCACCCGGACATGACAGATCGAGGAAAAGTGATCAGATGATGAGATGATGCGCGGGGTAGTACCGAAGGGTGTGGCGCAGTATCTGCCGGCTCCGCAGCGACGACTTCATCTCATCACCGCCGCTGCCGCTGCCGCCCTCCTCCTCCTCGTTCCGCCGCAACAGCCGGCCAGAGCCCCTACCCGGCCCAGATCTGGCGCGTGCGCTCCCCAAGCGGCCGACTTTAGTGCGCCCGCCCGCTCGACGAGGCCTTGACCCGCTCTCTGTCTCCCAAGAAGAAAGAGGTGGCGGGGAACGGGAGCTGAGGCATATGAGGGAGTGAGAGGGAGGCGGGTGGGCGGTCATGGGGGAGGAGAGGGTTAGGGTTTAGGGGGGAGGGGGCATATCTGGTTATATATGCCGAGTTCGATGGGCCAGCTGGCCCAGTAAGGCTTTGTCGTGAGCCCATGTTTGGCCCACAACAAAGGTTTTTTTAAATTGCAACAAATGCATTTAAGTATTTAGACATAGCAAACAACTTCAAATTAAATAGTTGTCAAATACAAAGTTTCATAACTTTTCGAGATACACAACTTTCATATTACGAGTTTCTCCATTCGAGAACATTTACAAAATTTGAATTTTCAAATTCAAAAAATTCATACGTACTTTCCAACTTAGTTTTCAAATTTTGAATTTTCAAATTAGAAATGGTTGAACTACAAAGTTACATAAGTTCTCAAGACCGACAACTTTTATTTTGATCATTTGATCATCTGGTGTTGTGGTACTAACAATCTTCACAAATCTTATACATCTCTCATATAGTTTTATGAAACTATATAAGAGATATAGGATTTGCAAACAAAATTATTTCAACTTTGTCGAATGAAGAAATGACCCTAATAAAAGTTGTTCATCTTGACAAGTAATGAAACTTTGTAATTGAAAGTTTTTTTATTTGAATTAATTTACTTCTTAAAATTTTGATTTCAATTTAAGACAAAGATAATTTTATAATCGGAAAAAAGGCTCACGGCAAAATACATCTTTGTCGTGAACCGCTCTCGGCAAACTAGCATGTTGCCGTCGGCAAAAAGGCTCACGGCAACATTCTTCGAGAGCCCTCTCGGCAAATTTTTTTTGCCGTGAGTTTTAATTTTGACCGTCGGCAAAAAGCTATTTTGCCGTGAGCCCACCTATAGAATTTCCGGTAGTGCAGGCTGCACAACAAATCCAGGATTGTGTAGTGCAGCTTACTAGTGATTGGTAGGCTGCATATGGTCTTAGGTAGGCTTCAGCTATTGAAAAGGGGAGGCAAAACCTGCATAGTGGGAAACACAATTCATCTGCGTTTCCATGTGTGCAGACTCGCATAAGCCATCGGTGCCGCTTCCACTCACCCTCGCGTGCCACCGTTAAGGCCACGGCTCTACGCACCGCCGCCATGGGTGCATCGGCTCGGATCCGCCGCATTGCCGCCTGTCTAGCCATTGAGGCCGCGCCTCCACACGCCGTCGCCGTGGGCGTGTCGGGAGGGTTGCGCCAGCCGCCACGGTCCTGATGTCTATTCGACACATCCAGCGTGACGACCCCATGTGACCGCCTCTCCTAGACGGTCGACGACGAGTTGGTTTTCAACAACACCAAATCAAACTCCATTGTCTTCGATTTGAGCATCAGAGTTGCCAAATGGAGCTCTGCCACCATTGATTTGAGCTCTGGTGTCACAGAATCGAAATCCGCCCACCGAGAGGATGCACAGGGCCGGGACGGAGTAGAGCACTGTGCCAGCCACCCGGGCCAGCTGCGTGGTTGTCAGCACGGCTCGGGCGGCGACCCCATGTGACGGCCCTCGCCTGGATGCCGGACACAACCCCACACAACGGACCCACATGACCGACGGTGACCCCGGTGGCGGTAACCGTGCAGCAGAGCGCGCCCTCACGGTTGGTGGCGGCAGCCCCACGGCGAAGCTCACCCGCCCGCCACCGGCGTCGCCGCGGCGGCGCTCACCCGCGACAGCCCGCGACGGCTTGCATCAAGGGCGATGCCCGCAAGGATCGATGGCGAGGTGATGAGTGGTGACGAGAGAAGATCGGGAAGAGGATAGGAGATGGTAAACTAACCTGGGCTATGCAATAGGTGAGGCTACCCACATATACACTCCACTAATCACATTTTGCATAGACCAAAACTCCTTATGGCTCTACCAAACATGGGCCAAACCTGGGCTACGTAATTGGTGAGGCCACCCACATATACACTCCTTTTGTTGTGTTACAATTATTCCCTCTTAATATTTACAGTCCTATCCGGCAGAAGCAGATTAGTTGCAGCAAGACGATCGAGCAATCTAATCCCGTGCTCAGCCTTCACCGAAACTGGAGGGTGACCTTGACCCAACAGTTTCCATATCCCAATAAGCCAAAGAAGCAACCCCATCATTAACCACCCTCCATATAGTTTTCAGCCTAACAAATAACTAGTACTTCGAAGAAACTGCGAATTTTTATTTAGATGTTGCCTATGTGGATCCGGAAGCAGGTGAAATTTCTCCCCCACCAAAGGTGTGTAGCTTTTTATAGGCATAATGTAACTCACAAATTGCTCACAAATTGAGGGTCTAGTAGTCTTTCACATTTTTTTTATCTAGAAGGCAGCTACGTTGAGAGCATGTTGCATGCAGACAAAGTATACTAGCTATCAATAGTTTTCTCTTATTTTCTGATTGAATGTGACGGAGGGAGTACTTCAATTACCAATTATGAAGACAAAAAAATGTGTGCATACTGATCGAATAATAATTATCTTAACAATTATATATTTACAACTATGGGGAGTATTTATCGTCGTTTGGCCAAGCGACTCATAACGTAGCTGGTTAGTGTCCACGGGGAGGAGCTAACTGACTGGTCACCATTTTCAGGTGGGGTTTATCCTCGTTGCCCACCCTCATTTTTATATTGTCGTCTAATTTTTATTAAACCAGTTAAGTTGCTGTCGTTTCCATTTTTTGCACTGTTCAAAATTACAATAATTATCCAAAATCAGTGATCATTAAAAGAGGGTGTTTGGATCCCTTTAGTCGCTTGACTAAACTTTAGTCAGACTAAAATTTTTTAGTCAGCCCGTGTTTGAAGGGTGACTAAAATTAGTCAATATTAAATTGCTCTCTCCCTCCCTCCCTCCCTCCCTTTCTCTCTCCTCTCCTCTCCTCTCCCTCCTCTCCTCTCGCATCTGTACCAACCCATCGCGCCTACCGGTCGCCGCCCCGCCATCGGGAGGCGGAGGCGCGCGCGCATGGGTGGGGGCAAGTGCCGCGGGAGCTGGCCTCTCCGGCGGCGGGCTGCGGCGATGGAGGCCCGAGCTGTTGTTCTGCTCCTGATGCGGGGTAGGGCGGCGATGGTGGCGGGCGGAGCTCCGGGATCCGGCGGCGACGAAAGAAGCTCCGGGATCCGGTGGCGACGGAAGAAGCACCGGGATCCGGTGGCGACGGAGGCGGGCCCTCCTCCATGTGCGGCTGCGACGGCGGTGGCGGAAGAACATTTGCGCGGCCGAGCTTGTCCCCCTCCTCCTCTTCTTCTCTGATGCGGTGATGGACGATGGCGGCTCCCTTGCTCCCGGCAATGACGACACCAACGAGCTCCCGTCGGTGGGCATCTTCATGCGGCTCGGCGTGGCCGCGCCCGCCCGGATCCACTGAAGGACGGACCTGCTCGAGTGGCGGCGAGGCGGAGGGAGGTGACGGCCACCAGCGCCTGTGGAGCCGTCGCCGGCCCCTTCCTTCGCGGCTGTGGAGACGGCTTGCCGGCAGCAAATCGAGGGGAGGGCGACGGCGGGACGGGTCTCACGAGAGAGGGGGGAGGCGACGGGAGAGAGAGAGAGGAGGGAGCAATAAATGTGGACAAAGAGAGTTTTAGTCACCTTTAGTTGGGTCACCCCTTACTAGAGACTAGACTAGTTTTAGTCACCCTTTAGTCAGGGGTGTTTGGAGGTTTAGTCCCCTAAGTGACTAAAATTAGTCCGCTAGTCTCTAGTCACCGGATCCAAACACCCCTTAGTAGATAAGATAACCTGAGATACAATCGATTGTTAAAAATTAACTGTGACTACAGATCTCCGATGGATTCTTGGGCCAGGTTAAGAATCATCACTGAACATTTAAATACAACCAAGATGGTGTAAGTAAAACTACTCGCCGTTGAAAAGGTCAAGTCATGGGCTTGCTTGCATTAAGCTGAATAATCCTGCGGCTCTTGGCCATTGTATGTGCAGATTTTATTTTCCACTATCAAGCTAAGCTGGCGTACTGCTGGGCTTGCTTGCATATGTTGTTGAGATTTTGCTGTGTGCCTTCCAAATACATGCTTAAGTTAAGTTCCTAATGTATCCTGTTCCCATCCCCATAAGAAACCTCTTGGTCACCACTGAATCTCTAGCATCACGGTATTCAGCATACACATCACCCACCCCAGTTTCAGCCAAGCTCTTCCATACTTCACAAGAGGTGTGAATTTTCTCTTTTGCGCCAGGAGGCATCCAAGTATTTTTCCCCACCAGATAAGAGCTTTTATATCCAACGATTCACCTACCAGGCCGCTACACTGACACATTGCATATGCACATTTTTTTAAGAACTATTGCATATGCGAATTTGTGCATGCACAAGTACACTAGATATATTAAGAGTTGGTGTAGGAAATAGTCTAGTACTAGGTGATACCCCACGTGTTTCTGCAGAAATTTTTTAAATATAATTTAAGCTGAAATGTGGAAGGAGAAACACCAAAGTGATTACATGATAACATTCATTTGTATACAACATTATATATGAAAGCCTGTTATTTTGTTCAGAGTGAATCATTTTAAAATGATTGATCCTACATGTATTTCAACTGCGCGAATTTTGTGGTGTGTTGTTCACAAATACATGTTATTACCCACAAAAAATCGATTAAAGACATAGTCTGGTGGATGATGACACAGCGTATAGTGGGTTATGATGTGGAATGCTTGCATCTTGAGAGAAATAATTAGTGAGTTACATCTATATAGTACGTGTATGACATTTTCCTCCAATGCATGCAGCTGATTCACATACCAGGACGCTACACGGACAACACATTGCAGATGCTGCTGCAGTCCCTTAGGCAAGATTGACCCTTAGTTTTTCCTATTTACGGTTTGTTTGAAATTTCCAATGGGTAGTCATACCCACCCTCGGTCACCATTTAACTGTGGCACCGTAAATGTTATTCACCAGGCCTCTCATCCAACTTCTGTTTCATAATATGTGATAAGGTAATTTATTGTGTTCATGCAGTAAATGAGCATTGTTATTTTTATTGGATCATAGCTTCATGAGAAATGTGATGCATGAGAAATTTACATATACATACATGAGCCATTTAGTTAGTGATGCAACCAACCATCCCCACGTTGCCCCTCTCGTGGGCAACACGGGTGGAACTCTGCCATCCGCCTCCCAAAACGCCCTCCCTTCCATCCCTGCATTTTTCCATCACCGGTGAGCCTTTCTGGAAGCCTGTCGGGGCACCGTTTCACCCCCCTCCCACACTCATCTCTCCTGCTCGTGCCCCAATAGCATACCATGTGGTCTGTAGGCAACCCGACCTATCTCCTTTCTTCGTCTAGATCTAGCATCTCCGATAATCGATCTGATGGATCCCGAACTTGTTGCTCGGTGATGCGGTGTCCCCAGCTTGATGGCGTCATGTTGTTTTGTATTGAGCACGGAATGATCTTGGGGCCTTACCGTTCCCAAACATTCTGCTGTCCCAAGGCGTAGCTACCCATACGCACGGTGTCGGATGCGGTGTAAAGATTGGTGCTGCACAGGAGCCGGAGGAAACATACACTACCAGAAATCATAAGGCTGCCGTGAGCCTTTTTGTTGCCGTGAGCTAAACATCAGGCTCACGGCATACAGGCTTGTTTGCCGTGAGCTTCCAAGGCGGCTCACGGCAGACATAACACACACGGCGCCAAGCCTCTATGCCGTGAGCAGGTTGACCGAACTCACGGTAGATAAAAAGCACACGGCGAGGGCCACTCTTTGCGGTGAGTAGGTTGACTAGGCTCACGGCACACACAACACACACGGCGAGGGCTGCTCTTTGCCGTGAGTAGACAGACCTGGCTCACGGCACAGAAAAGACGCACGTTGACAACCTGACCCGTCACGTCCGTTGGCTTGGGCCGTTAGTTTTGCCGTGAGCCAGATCCACCGCTCACGGCGCGTGTGGGACACCGCGGTGCCGCGCAGCGTGTGCCGTGAGCCAGATCTGCGGCTCACGGCAAACATGTAGTAGCCGCATGGCAGCCTTGTAACAGCAACGTGGCACAGAAACGCAGACGCGTGGCAGCCTCTTTGCCGTGAGCCCGTGGCAGCTCACGGCAACACCACCTGACGCCGTATGTTTTCCTTGTTTGCCGTGAGTTAGGTCCATGGCTCACGGCAAACAGCCCAAAAAAAATTGGTCTTTGCCCTCCAAAAGTTTTCCACCCTTAAACCACATCTCTACAAACTACATATTCAAATTTGGAGCAATTATGGCTCAGTTTGATATATTTAGTAATTTTTTTCTTTCTTCGTATTTTTTTCAGATACGTCGGATTTGAACTGGAAGTGCATAAAATCATAGACTAAAGTTAGTGCAATAATGATATTTCGTGTTCTTCATTCCTTTTTCATACATATACCATGAAATGAGAGAGAATTTCAAACATTTAGACTTGACACATGATTATGAAGGTTTCGTCCAATAGTATTTTAATTGTATAAAATCCATACAAATTTAAAACATCATGAAATTTGTATGGACATCATGATATCATGTATGGAGGCTGTGGTGAAGAATTGAGATGGTTTCGAATTACTCAACTTATACACTTTGCTTATAAAACTGAAGCATCTCACTGGAAGTTTCTGAGATGTTGACTCATGTGACTAGATTTGATGGTCTTTGTGATGTTTTGATTCAAATTTGACCTTGTAACTTTCCCTAGGATCATTAAACAACTTTGAGTGTCTTATGTTGGTTAATGGAAAAATTTTTGTGTAGTTTTCTAATTTTGAACATTATCAGACCGCATGAAATGATAGAATTTTAGTTGAAAGTACAATCAAACTAATGTTTTTAATTCATCAAAGTTTAAAATTGACATTGTAGAGTTAGCTTAGCAGGTAAATATCATAATGCACTCAACTTGTTTTTAAGGAAAATCAATAAAAAAACAAGAGGGAAATAAATAAAATTTGTGAACTGACAGTTTACGGTGTGTAGCTCACGGCACACAACCAATACACACGGCCTCTGTTGCCGTGAGTCGTGATCCGCTCACGCAAGGCGGGACCTTTGCCGTGAGCTGTAGATCTAGCTCACGGCAAACATATGTCCTGGAACCCTAGATTGCTTGCGGCTGACGTGTGGGCCCACCGGTTCTTTGCCGTGAGCCCCAGATCTAGCTCACGGCAAAGGTTCCATGGCCCCACTTGTCAGCCGCACACGCGCACACTTCACACACACGCACCACTTCTACTCCACACGCTACACACTCCACACATGCAGACACACACACGGACACACAACGCGCTGCCGCGCTGCGTCCCCTCCGCTCAGCACCGGCCCCGCGCGACTCCGTCCGCCGGCTCAGTATCCTCCCCAATGCAGGCAGCGCTGGTCCCGCATGCGCCCGACGCCGGCCACGCCGTCTGTGGTCCCCGACGCCGGCAGCCGCCTGCCGCTCCACCTCCTCTCCCTCGATGTGCAAGATCCGGCCGTGGCCACCTCCTCTCCGACCGTGCCTCCCACCACCGCCGCACGGGGGAGAGGCCGGCCCCCGCTTCTCGGGGCCCTCGCCGTGAGCCTCGCCGCCCGTCGCTCCTCCACCTCCTCTCCCCCGGCGTGCACGATCCGGCGGCCCTCCTCCTCTCGGCTCGTGCCTCCACCACCAGCGGCCGGGAGAGGCCGGCCGTGCCTCGCCACCGCCGGGGAGAGGCCCGCTGCCCCCAACCACCGGGGCCCTCACCGTGAGCCTCGCCCCCTAGCTTGCTCCCACAGGTGAGGAACATGCACTTTGTCAATTTTAGTTCTGAGCATGCAGTTTGTTTGATTTTAGTTAGGAAATTTAGTTAGGAAATGGATTTAGTTTGTTACTTAGATTTTGCATGATATGAAATTTAACTTCTCATATGCCGATGATGATATGAATTGTACCTAGTGTTCTTGCTGGGTAACATATGTTGACCTTGAGCTTATGTTAGGTTATATGCTTCTCATGGTTGTCATCAAACCATGAGAGACATCCATTCCCAAGCAACAACTTGGTTGGGATGGGTATCTCTCAGTTCCATGGCTGTCATGAACCCTCTTTGATTATCTATGCTCTAAGTTCAAGGTTCATGTAAGAAAAAAAATATCTGAGGCAAATTACTATTTTGTGTGGTTGTCGGCCATCGTGCCATTGTTTTGTTGTAGGTTTTGACCACCTCTCCATGTAGGGAGGTTCTGTTGAAATTTTGTTTGATTTTAAATTCAACTTTACTCATGCCTATGATGATATCAAAACATACCCAAATTTCATGTTGGGTCACATATGATGACCTTGAGCTTGTGTTGTCTGGTTATATGCTTCTCATGGTTGTCATCAAACCATGGAGACGTCCATGCCCAAGTAACAACTTGGTTGGGCTGGGTGTGTCTCTCATGGTTCCATGGCTGTCATGAATCCTCTTTGATTATCTATGCTCTAAGTTCAAGGTCCATGCAAGAAAAAATATCTGAGGCAAATTAATATTTTGATCGTGGTTGTCGGCCATCGTGCCGTTATTTTGTTGTAGGTATTGAAAACCTCTCCATGTAGGAGGTGTTGAAATTTTGTTTCATTTTAAATTCAACTTTACTCATGCCTATGATGATATCAAAACTTACCCAAATTTCATGTTGGGTAACATATAATGACCTTGAGCTCGTTGTTCAATTATGAGCTCGTTGTTCAATTTTATGCTTCTCATGGTTGTCATCAAACCATGTGAGACATCCATGCCCAAGCAACAACTTGGTTGGGCTGGATGTCTCTCACATGGTTCCATGGCTGTCATGAACCCTCTTTTGATTATCTATGCTCTAAGTTCAAGGTCCATGCAAGAAAAAAAATATCCGAGGCAAATTTCTATTTCTATAAATTTGACCGTGGTTGTCACCATCGTCACTGTTGTTTTCTTGCAGGTGTTTTAGAACCTCACCTTGTAGGGAGGTGCTGCCCATAATTGCAACTTACACTATTATGTTCATTTGTTTGCAGGAATCAGCCGCCTTCCTCTGCCACCGGTCCGCAGACCCCTTCGTCATTCTTCAGTAGCCAACAAGGTGAGGCACATTTCTCTCTCTTTCCGCTTGATGTCGTAGATCACGAAACCTAGTTAGGCGCCTCCGTTCGAAAGAGATACGCTTGGACATATGCGAACTTTGCATATTTAAGGCTGATCCGTTCGAATTGTCCATGTTTTTGACCCGTGGATGTGTAGATGGGGTGATCGGTTCAGATGGTCTACTTCGAGCCTAGGCAATTTCGGCAACACCTCCTCGTTGTTCTCCTGACATACAATCTCCTACCGGACGTGTATTTGGAGAACAGGGAGGTGGCCGAAATTGCCTAGGATCGTGAGTAGACCATAGAACCGATCACCCCATCTACGTATCCACAGTGGGATTAGGACCTATCTTTACCTAGTAGAGTGTCTAGGCATCGTAGAGTTTTTATGCAATGCATTTTATATAACTTCCTGGTATGATAGAGAATGGGTGACCGTGGATCGGATGTACAATAGGGTGGGCAAGTGGGGTCGCCTGACACCGAATGGATTAGAACACCCAAACTTTCGTGAGAGAAGCATTTGAAAAGCTTAAAAGGAGACTCCTGTGGGAATCTACCATCTGGTGTCCTTGCAAAGAATGCGAAACACGCGAAGATACAAAGCGTGACATGCTTGAGCATCTTGCCAAGTATGGTTTTACGAAGACTATACAAAGTGGACCTACCATCCGAAACCGGTCAGTATGAGAGATGAGGTCGTGAGACGACGATTGAGGAACTTGATGGTGATGCCGGGTAGCGGACATGATAGATGACTTTCACGGCACATTTCCAAGGAGAACCTTGAGGAGAAGCGAGCCAAGTGCTAAGGCGTATTATGACATGTTGGCTGCAGCATAGAAACCCCTTCACGAGCATACCCAAATTTCTCAACTGGATGTCATCTCCAAATAATGGCCATAAAGTCCCAACATAACCTAAGCCGAGCGGCCTTCGATGCCTTGGTGACAGGTTTTCGGCAATATGCTTTGAAAGGTCACATTACGCCCAAGAACATGTATGAAGCAAGAAAAGTCCTTCGTGCACTCAAGATGCCATGTCGGAAGATACACTTTGTCGAAAGGATGCATCTTATTCAGGAAAGAACATGAGAATGCAAAATCGTCCAAATGTAAGCGTCTCGGTTCGTGGAGGTAGACTCTGGTGAGGGCAAAAAGAGGCAGCTCACGGTCCTGGTTAGTATCCTACGGTACCTTCCGTTCATAGAGCGGATCCAATGGATTTACATGACCAAGGAAACTGCGAAGCAAATGACTTGGCACAAATCGAGAAACCGACACAGTGATAAGCTTGCACATCCATCCGATGCCTTAGCATGGACCAAATTTGATGAGAAACATCGTGACAAAGCTCTTGAGGCTCGCAATGTATGTGTGGCGTTGGCAACCGATGGGTTCAATCCTTATGGGCGAATGGCTGCCTCATACAGTTGTTGGCATGTGTTTGTCATCCCCCTCAATCTACCCCCTAGTGTCGTCTTTCAAAGACAACACATATTCTTGTCACTGATAATTCCTGGATACCCGGGGGATAATATGAGTGTGTACATGGAGCCTCTGATTGATGATTTGATCCGTGCTTGGAATGACGGGGTGCGGACATACTGGCCAGAGCTACGAAGACAAACTTCAAGATGCATGTGTGGTACATGTACTCCATGCATGATATGCGTATGGGATATTTTGCTTTGGTGTGTCCACAGGAAGTTCTCCTGCCCAGTATGCAAGGAGGCTCTGTTCTTCTTTTGGTTGAAGAGAGGTGGCAAGTATTCTTGCTTTGACAAACATCGACAGTTCCTCCCTATTGAGCATGAATTCAGACAAGATTCGAAGAACTTCACGAAAGGTGTGAGAGTTAATGACCCACCACCGCACATCATGACGGGAGATGAGGTTCGTGCCTAGGTAGAGGCTCTCGTGCTCAAAGAAAGAGAAACTCATTTTGAGGGATACGGTGTGCAACATCCCTGGGCTCAGAAGTCGGGCTTGTGGAGGCTACCCTATATGCAAGATCTTCTTCCACATAACATTGATGTGATGCACAAGAAAAGAATTGGGGAGGCACTTTTGGGTACAATCATGGAATGGGCGTAGATAAGTCAAAGGACAACGTTAAGGCTAGAGTCGATCAAGAAGCGTTATGCGATAGACCAAAGCTAGCCATGAAGAAACCTGTAGCGGGCAAGACATGGTCTCGGCCTAAGGCTGATTTTGTCTGAAGAGGGATCAAAGGAAGGAAGTTTGCGAATGGTTCAAAGCGTTAATGTTCACGATGGGTATGCTACGAATATGAGGAGGGTGAACTTAGCTACTTTGCGAAATACGGGTTGAAGAGTCATGACTACCACATATGGATCGAGCGGCTTCTTCCTGATGGTTCGAGGCTATGTACCGAACATGTGTGGCAAGCGGGCAGAGTTGAGCTATTTCTTCCATCGACTTTGTGCTAAGGAGTTATCTCTTGTGATTGAAAACTCGAAACAAATGCACTGTGTTGCTATGTAAGTTGGAGAAGATCCTTCCACCGGCTTCTTCAACTGATGCAAAGATATGCTTTTGCACCTCCGCACGAGGCACAATTGGGGGCCGTGCAGAACTTGGTGCTATCCAATTGAGAGATGTCAAAAGTTTCTTGATACAAAAGCGGCAACAAAACAAAATTGAAGCTTCCATTGCAGAGGCATACATTCGGAGGAGGTGTCAAACTTCACAACTAAATATTATCGAGAACCTTCCCGTGCATAACCCACCTCCACGTTACAATGTTGGGGAAAATGATTCGAACCTCGCCTTTTCCGAGGACAACTTGAAGTGCAAGTCTTGGGAGGACCAAGTACTTTGGATGAAGAGTGGCACACTATCATGATATATGTGTTGCGCAACCTTGATGAAGTAAAGTCGTACATAGAGTAAGTTCTCAAGAAACCTCATTTTTCCTTTCCGGATCCGGCATCTTGGCTCTTTTCGCATCCAACCTCCTCTTCTTTTGGGTGCGAATTCTTGTGCAATCAAGGCGTCATTCAAGGCCACCTACCGAGGAGGAAGAAGATACCCTACTTAGTGAGGGTAGATGGGATCGTGACACAATATCCCGATTTCATATCTTGGTTCAAAAGAAGGTAATTTTAACCCACCTTCTTTGTAAGATCGTCGCTAGCACGGCATGTCATGTATGATAACGAGCTATCCTCCCGGTCTTGCAGGGCAAATCGATTCGCCTATGAGTCCCGACTTGAGACAAAGGTTGCCGATGGTTGCGCCTGTTAGGGTCAAGTCATACACCGCTTATGATGTGAATGGATATCGCTTTCACACAAAAAGTCACGAGGATGTCGTCCCAATCAAGAACCACAAATTCTTGAGTTTGTATGACAACAGTCGATGGGTCCGAGTACTATGGAAGACTTGAAGAAATATATGAACTTGAGTTTCATGGTTCCAAACCTCGAAACCCGTCAGATTCAAGTGACATTGGTTTGATCCTCGGGCTATGAGGTGGAACCCAAATCTTGGGCTAGTCAAAATTTGTCATCAACGTGTACACGGAGGCGATGTCTATATCATGGCTCAACATGCCACACAAGTTTATTATCTATCATACCCTTGCAAAAAAGACAAGCATCTCCAGGGTTGGGATGTTGTGTACAAGGTTTCGCCACATAGTAGACTACCTGCCTCTGTCAACGAAGATTACAACCTACTAGACCCAAACACATATGTTGGCGAGTTCTTTCAAGAAGATGGGCTTGAAGGGAGTTTTGAGATAGACTTAACAAAGCGATCGGAATGGAAGTAGAGATGGACGATCTGGGAGAAGGTGTTCATGATGAGGATGACTTACAATCGGAGCGATTAGGTTTGGGAAGTGATAGTGATGATGACGTCTTTCCTCCTTTGGAGCACGGTGTTGAGGATATGGACATGGGTGATAGTGACGATGAGACATCTGATCCAGCTAATACGGATCATGATGAGTATTTCTAAAACATGTAAGAACCATACCAATTATGACATTAATTTAATAGTTGTACTTACTACATTAATTATTTTTCTATTTAGTACTTGTACTCATTGCTGTCTAATACATGTACTAATACTTACTTCACTCTTTTTTTTTGCAGTTGATTGAACGAAGATGCCTAGGGCACGCGGCGGCAAAGGCGGAGGCGGCCGCGGTGGTCGCGGGGTGACGAGGAACCTCAATGAGTTCTACCCTCATAGCGCCTTGACGGCCCAGACGGTGAGGGCTCCGGGGCAGGTGGTAGGAGGGGTCGCAGGAGGTCACCCACTCCGGAGCGTGAACCTCCATCTGGAGGAGGAGGAGGAGGGAGGGTTGATCGCCGGAGGTCACCCTCCCCCCTTGGTTCTTCGTTGTCTGGAGGGAGGGCGGGTCGCAAATCGCGTCCCTCTCCTATGGTGCCACATCCTATGGATCGAGGAGGAGAGTGATAGGGAGGAGAGTGATAGGGAGGAGAGGGAGGCGGAGAGGCTGAGGCATAGGGAGGAGGATCTGGAGAGGGAGAGGGAGAGGGATAGTGGGAGTGGTAGTGAGGGAGGGGAGAGGGGGAGGAGGAGGGGGATGGGAGCAGTGGGAAGATCGTTGCGAGGCCCTTCGACGCTTCCGACACGTCCGTACCTCTTTGCGAACGACCGATGATTGCACTGATGGGAAAAGGTAATTTACCAATGGTTTTCATTGGTTACTTTGAACTTTCACAATTGAAACTATTAATTTGTCGAATCAATTTTGTTGGGGATGGAGGGTAGTCGCTCCAGGTCGTCACTCACGTCTTCCCAATGGCATCCTCGGTATTTTGTGCAAGATTCACTGGCCTGGGTTGGTGGAGGTTGGGCACCGAGAGGAGCAAGCAGAGATGTTTGACCACTACGTCACGGCGATCCGATCAAGATGTTCGAGACGCGAGTGAATTTCAATACCAACCGGGCGTAGTAAACGCGAACTATGGGTAAGTCTTCCTCAAAACATTGCTAATCTAAATACATCGGTTTTACTTTGCATATTCCTAAAGTATTGACAACACTTGTATATGCAGGATTTCTACATATGTGTGAGGAGGGCTCTCTGGAAAGGGCGGATGAGGTGGTGAATAATGCCTGTCAAAAGCTGGTGCATGATATGATTTACGAGGCGTGGGCACCATTGTGTTCTACTGCAAAGCACAAGAAATGAAAATCACCAAAGAGCCCAAGAAACGAGAAGCTGCCGAGATGAATGGTTGAGGGTAAAGAACATCTCACTGCAATATTAACTTCTCATCGTTCACGTATGATCAATTTGATATGGCATGCACTCGATGACATGCGGTGTCCTCCGTGGTGGTGTAGCGGCAATCGGCGGGCTTTGGGCAAGGCCGGTGGACGGTGGCTTGACCGGAGTGGGACAAGATGCACCTCGAGCGCCGGAGCGGCGTTTGAAGATGCCAGTCCCAGACACCATCAAGGCAACCTAAACCAAGGCAATTTGCGGCTAGATGGGTACGTGAATTTATTTCTTTATTGCAATGCTCACAATTTTGCATTATTTGTGACAATCTTGTTGTTTGTCGTGATCTCGGGCACATGGTGGCCAGCCTTGATCCTAGCTCGAGGCATATGCTTTGTCTCACAAGGGCAAGGCGACGTCGGACATCACCTACAACGAGGCAGACCTGCCCGAGGTGTACACCAACCCGACGATCCAACCCCGCATCGTTCGGTACAACACGACAGCAAAGGGAGGTCCATTGGCCAGAGTTCGATCCGAGGACGACGCCCCTTGATGGAGAAGTCATAATGAGGACTTTGTGGCGACAACATCCTCGACCGGCCGAGGTTCCAGTCTCCGGTGGTGGCTCGAGCACGAGCTCACCCGCCCGGCATCTGTGACGACCTACCGTTGCTGAGTCCTTGTTGGAGACAGTCACGGTAATTAGATGTCTATATCCGTCGTTCATTGACCATGCTTCATATATTTTTGCTTTGTATTCTAATGTTGGGATCAAAAATTGTAGTCCAAGCTTGCAGAAGAGAAGGCCGAACGGAGGGACCACCGGCAGATGCAGAAGGTATGTTGAGGCCAATATGCGTGAGATGCAGGGTGCTTCAAGATATCCAAGGTCTTACTTCGGTGATTGCTCAAACACAACCACAAGTGCAACTCCCTTCTCCACCTGGGCTCGTACTTCCTCCTAGACCGACTCTGAGTACTCCGGTGAGTTTGTTTCCCACTTGTCTTTGCATTTCTGGCAGTGACTTAGAGAGCTAAGCAACCAATAATGACTTAGAAACCTAAAATGACTTAGAAATGTAGTTTTATTCTCATATTCATATAGAACTTTCATTCTCATAGTGACATACTTAGAATGTTGTACTTCCATGTTTTTGACTTAAAATTTTGTGCAGAATATGTCGGCAGCATCGAATGATAGCCCGGTTGCACATGACGTGTCGCCGTCTCAGCGGCCTCCGTTGGTCCTTGGGACTGGACCGTGGGGGCAAGCGCCTCATGGGTCTACTTACACGTGGCCGTCGTGGCCGCATGTTCTGTCGGGCATGGGGTTGCCGCCATGGCTCACCAGTTACACATGGCCCGGCAGGCTGGAGGTCGGCGATCGAGCGCCACAGGCCACCGTGAGCACTCGCCATGCCAGCCGCCGCCCGCAGGAGTGAGTTATGGACTTTACATGCATTTGGACTAGTGGTTGTGGACTTATGTTGCATTTGTGGACTTATGGACTTTAAACTATCTGTGATGCTTATGTGAACTTATGTGATGCCTATGTGAACTTATGTGATGATTATGGTGATATTTGAACCGCTGTGATGGTTATGGTGATATTTTAAACTACGTGATGATTATGATGATATTTGAACCGCGTGATGGTTATGGTGATATTTGAACCGTCGTGATGTTGTATCGAATGTGAGGTGCCATATATGGTTCGGGGAAAAAATAAAAAAACAAAGAGAGTACTTTGTCGTGAGCTATTGCACCTATGCCGTGAGCTTCGGCTTGTGCTCATGGCAAAGGTGTGAAACCTGGCAGCTGGGGATAGCCCCTACGCCGTGAGCAAAGGGCTCGGCTCACGGCAACCAGCTGCTCTATGCCGTGAGCTGGACGGCCGGCTCACGGCAACCACGTGACGTCACCTCACCTGGGAAGCTGCCACGTGTGGCCTCGTGCCGTGGCGGAGGAGGCTCACGGCAACCACCGCCTGCTGTGCGTGAGTCGACGGCCGCTCACGGCAACCGCGTGATGTCACCTCACCTGGGAAGCTGCCACGTGTGGACTCTGTGCCGTGAGCAGAGGAGCGGCTCACGGCAACCAGTTGCTCTGTGCCGTGAGTTGGATTTTCGGGTCACGGCAACACGGTTCTTTCACCTCACCTAGGAAGCTGCCACGTGTTGCTCCTTTACCGTGAGCTCGCCGTCACGTTACGGCACAATGAGCCGTTAAGACGCCTCCCGTGAGTCCTGTTAAAGACCTTTGCCGTGAGCTATTGACCACTCACAGCACACGTTTGCCGTGAGTCAACCGGTAGGCTCACGGCAACTATCTGCTTGCCGGGCGAGCGCGTGAGCCCTTTGTGCCGGGCAACTCACGACAAAGGTGTTGCCGTCGGTAGACCGTCCTTTGCCGTGAGGAACCGGCTCACGGCAACTAAGCTGAATCCGGTAGTGATATGTGCCGTAACAAAGTTTGTTATGTGTAAATCGCTTTGTACGGTCCGACTTGTGGACAGCCCGTTTCACATAGGAACCGTCGGCATCCTGATGCGAAGCAGGATATTTTCGTTTTTTATCAGAGCGGGCCTCTACTAGGTCCAGGGGCATAGCCACGATCCCACCATAGGGGGGCTAATCATCTATAAGGGGGGCCAAACAATAAATTTGAAGCCAAAATAGACTAATTTTCACTAATTTCTTACTAAATTTGCACTAATTCTTCACTAATACTTGAAGCCTTGGGAGGGGTGGCAGCCCCTCACGCCTGCTCCGCCCCTGACTGGGTCCATCCTAGGTCGGTTTGTTGAGAGCTGGATTGGCCTCGAAGCTTCGTCTGTCTGGATCTAGGGTTGGAGGAGGAATGCGATGGATGACGCTTCCGCCTCCACTCATACTAGTATGATTTTAGCGGCGATAGGCCTAGTTTAGATAAAAAAAATTCACCAACTACTCATCCCATCAATCTTCTGATAATAATTAGAAGTATTAAATGTAGATTAGTGACAAAATACATTCCACAACCCCTACCTTATTTTTCGAGATGAATCTAACGAGCATAATTATGTCATGATTAGACAACGTCGTACTACAGTAACCAATATCTATTGACGGATTAATTATGTCATGATTAGACAACATCGTGCTACAGTAACCAATTTCCGGTTCATTCATGTAATTATTTTTATAACTAGTCTACGTTCAATATTCCTAATGTACCTTAAAAGAGGAGCCAAAAATTTCACCAATATAACTAAACGGGGCCTAGTTTTCTGGTGGTGGGTGGCGAGTGTGCGATGCAGGTGGGCTTCGTGTGCGGGCGGTGGGTGTCCGCGGTGGCGGTGATCGTTGGGCGGCGGTGGTGCGGGGTGACAGCAACGGGTGCACAAGATGTTGGTTGAGTGCAGTCCGAGTAGACTCGAAGCTTCACCGAGCATCTGTATCTTTCAAGCTACGGTTCCGATGAGGAAAGCGACGGAGGATGTCTCTGCCGCCGGCTTATTTCAGCAAAAGCGGCTATGTTAATTTGGTGGTGCTGATTTGTTACGAGAGAAAATCTTCTTTGGTTGATTCGGTAATCGATTTTTGAGAGCAAAGTATTCCGGGTGGTGGTGATAAGTCAGCGAACAAGGCGTATCACTCTATCGATTGTATCATTGTTTACGCAAAATAATAGGGTTTACGGTTTTGGGTTTAGGGCTTTGGGCTTAGGGTTTTAGGGTTTACTGATTTAGCATTTAGGGTTTTAGGGTTTTGGGTATAGGGTTTTCGGTTTTAGGGTTTTAGGGTTTAGGGTTTTAGGGTTTAGGGTTTAGGATTTTAGGGTTTAGGGTTTTAGGGTTTATGGTTTTGAGTTTTGGGTATAGGGTTTTTTTTTGGGTCTTTGGGTTTTGGGTTTTAAGGTTTAGGGTTGGGTAGGTTTAGAGTTTAGGGTTTAGTGTTTTTGTTTTACGGTTTAGAGTTTATGGTTTAGGGAGTTGTATGCGGTGTGATTTGCAACGCAACGGTTTCACACATGAACTGGAGGTGTTCTCATGCAAGGTGGTTTTTCAGTTTGTTTATTTTTCATCCGTCATTCGGGTCCACCGTATGGTGGTTTGTCTAGGCGTCAGGATCACCCTCGAAGCTTCGACCAGGTACCGCCCCGATCTAGGGTTTCAAGTTGTTGAAGGAATTGATTTTGACACGAATTAGCCCGTTCAGCTCAAAAAAATTGGGGCTAAATATTTTGGTCTCCTTCCAAAGTTTAGTAGGAATATTAAATATTACCTAATTATAAAATTAATTACATGAATGGACGGAAAATCGTAATATGAATCCATTAGACTTAATTAATATGTTATTAGAGATTGTTTACTGTATCTTGCCATTGTCTAACCACAATATATTAGACACATTAGAGGGTCGAATTGGTTTTGTTAGTACCTCAAGAGTTTACTATTTTAATTTGGTAAATCTTGTGATTTGCCAACTCTATTGTCAAGCTAAAAAGAACAGCCGGGATCTCAAGAGAGGAGGAAAGAGAAAAGGGGAGAACAATTGCATTTATGATCTTGTTTTTGGGCGGAAGATAATAGTGGATGGCTTTGGTGTTAAAGGCATAATCAATAGTTTGAAGCCACGGCAAAAATCAACAAAGAAGATTTTGATAAAAAACACTTATTGTCAGACTAGATTTTATAATATTAGCATCTGAGAATTATGGGTGGCTGAGGAGTGAAGTATTACCTTCATTTGTTGAAAACAGGCGCACTTCCTAAAAAAAAAACTAAATTTGCCCGGGCTTGTTTCTCGTTTTTCCCGTGCAGCAGTGATCATGGTCTACACACATCTGAGCAAGCACGCATACACACGGGCTGTCGTGGTGGGCCCAGAACAGTTAAGGCGGCAAGGGGCTTCCACTAGAAGGATTCACCGGCCGGGAGTCCATGGCTGCAATGCGTACGGCAGCTGTGTGAACGTGTTGACCGGAACGTAGTGATTTGTGGAACGACCAAGTTAAACACAGGCCGCGTGTACAAATCTCTTCGTGATACCTGGCACCATCCACACCGCGGGTCAGGGTGGGTAGCTACGCCTTAGGTTAGAATATCCGCGTTCCCTTACCGTTGCGCATTGCATGCACTGGTAGCGTGGACGATATATGCATTTTGGCTATCAGGTGCATGTGTCCGGCGGTGTGCCTGGTGTTTCATTCCGGTGGGGGCTAGGACGATGTAGGAGGCATTCAGGCGCCCAAGCGGCCACATGCAAGCGGGGACTGCTTGGTCACCAGTGACGGCGGGGGGCTATCTATAGCGAACTGGGCAACCGACTAGCTCCCAATGCAATCAGTATTTAGTATTCGCGAGGATCCTTGGGCGCAATGTTGAGTCTCAGATCGACCGTGCGCAGCGTTCGCAGCAGTCAGTGCGAGCGTGCGGAAGCAGAACACGTGGGTGGGACCCACAGCGACGTTTCCTTGTCAGTCTTATCTCCTCCTTCCCCTATTCTTTTCTATTCTCTCTTCTAGATCCAGCCGCAACGTTGAGAGAGAGCAGCAGCAGAGGATCGGCTTGTGCTCCTGGCCGGCGCGGCGAGCTCCGCTGGATCCCTGGCCGGCGGAGCGACCTCCACGGGGCCCCGATGAGCTGCTCCCGACCGGGTCCCCGGCGGGCTGCTCCGGGCCGGCCACAACGATGTCCAGGAGGGAGCAGCGGCCTCGGCCCTCGGCGAGCTCCCAGGGCGGCGGCGACAAGTAGGTCGGAGCTGGAAGACGCCATTCACCGGCGTTTTTTTTCTTTTTCCCAAATCTTTTCTACAAAGTTTTCCTTCCAAAGTGTTTGCTCCAAAAGTTCATGATTTTTGTTTGAATTTTTCTCTTCTTCCAAACGATTTTCTATAGCTTTTTTTGCGTTTGATTTTTTACTTCAATCTTTCAAAAAAAATTCCTTCCGAAGTTTTCCCTAAACTTTTTTCATAATGTTTCTTTCTAAACTTTTTGTTTACGAAACTTTTATTAATTTTGTTTTTTGAACTTTTAAAAAACTTTTTTAGAAAAATTTTTATTAAACTTTTCCAAATTGTTTATTTACAAATTTTGTTAAAAACTTTTTTTTTGATTTTTCCTTTTAGAAACTTTTTTTTACAAAAAGTTTTATGAAACTTTTTCGAAAATGTATGTTTACAAATTTTGTTAGAAAGCTTTGTTTTCGATTTTTTCTCTAAATCTTTTTTCTCTGTTGCTTTCCTAAAAGAAACGCACGGAAGATCCAGCACCAGTGAGAGAGAGCGGGGACATGAGTGGGACCACACGGAATCAAATAGGGAAAGAAAATGTACGGTCTGAAATCGACCGCACGCAAGCGAACTTACGGGCGCCCGTAAACTTGGGTTGCCCATCCTTGGGTGGTCCTGGCAATAGGCCTTCAGTGGTATTGGTGTGCCGGGCACCTTTCGTGTATCGCAACCATACAGAAATACTAGGTGAAAGCCTTATCCAATGTGATGGTGTCAGTAATGGTGGCGCTCACCGCTCAGGGTGTCGTTTTCCTCATTGAAAACCTTGTCATTGTATTGTTAGACATTTTGATGAAAACTCTTTTGACTCGGCTTTCAATCGGCCAGTTGTGCAACGGCGCTGTCTGTGACATCGTGACCTCCTTGGAGGCGTCGTCGGGATCCTATATATGTTTTGAGGTTTGGAGTCTAATAATTCCTATAATTGTTTTGGCTATATATATCTGCATGTGGATATAGAGGCTGGATTTCTATCGTTTATCCAAAAAAATTAAGTGACATGCCAGTTTAGTGCATATCTGTCTGCATTAGTTAGATGGAAGGTCAATGCAAACCGTTTAACATGATCCCACAGGATATGCCCATAAAAAAATATGAGACTTCAATTCAGATGTAGATGAACACTGTCACCGTTATTTGATTTTTCTAGCCATCAATGATAACTTTTACGGGATCATATAATTAAGCTGGAGATGGAATCGAATGTTAAATAACATGCAATATGACCATGGATGTCCTATTGTTGGGTTTAGAATCATATCTAAATGAACATTTAAAACCCGCGACAAGCAAGCTGGTTAATTTAAGTCGAACTAGAGACGAGAAGCTTCACGTCGACAAGGCATGTAGTTCAAATCCTGCTGCTCCTGGTCGTTGCATGTGATATCAGGTGAGCTGCTGGATGACGGGATAAATGATGGTAAATTATTTTCCATTCTCGAAAAATCCTTGCCCGAATGCTAATGTATCACCCAAATGCTGATATTTTCTGGCTGGGTCCCAATCACTGAAGCTAAAATTCCTGATGTATCCCATTCCCATCCCCGGCCAACAGAAGCCTCTTTCATGGTTCGCCAACAAATTCCTAGTGCTATGCTAGTTTCCACTGAGCCATTCCATATACTACACAGGAGGCATGAACTTGCTTTGTTGCACCAGGAGGCATGCAAAGTGATTCTACTCCCCGGCCCGTCGAAGGTTTTAGCTTTATAGAACTCGTAAACTGAGCTTTCCTGACTCAACCGATTCACCTACCATATGGAAAACACATCACTGCGTGTACAGTGTACACAAAATACTCTAGGTATTAAGAGTGGCAGAATATCAAGTAATACAAGTTATAGCCTGTATGCACTATGCATATACATGTTTTTCTGTTTACATGGAGTCAACTCCATTGGCAAGAGAATAATAGTATAGCTATTATAAACAGATTCAGATGAGGGCTTTGCTGCAGTACTCCCGTTACCTCCTCGGAGGTAAGAGTTCAAAAAAAGTAATTAAGAAAAAATAGCCAGCTATCCTAACTACCCTACGCTACTTTCCTTGGATTTAGGGAGGAATTTGAGCACGTTTGCATGTGTACATGCATCAAAATCTGGATCTCTTGCTGTTTCATCAGGATTCAATTGTGTCCACGATTTGATATATTTCTTGTTCCGATCTAGGTAAAGCTTTAAGGAAAAATTCAATCAACGAGATACAACGTGATCTCTTGCCAAAACATCTGAATATTTATTTTTTAGCAATAAATAGTAATTAAAGAATAGAAAAGATTAAAAAAAACTGTTGTGTGCATGGTTAACCTCCCCAAGATCGTGGGTGTACAGGAATCACGGGAGAATCTAAGGAAAAAAGACGTGACTTTTTTCATTTGAAGTGTTGCACAAGACCATGCATGCATGTTCAGGAATCATGATTCTGCTACTAGTGCATCACAGGTTAAGCGGTCATATATACATGTCATGTTCCAATTTAATTTATTTACAAAGTTCAGATCACATTGTTTTTTCTTCCATGAAAAAATTGCCTGTTATCCTATTGTACCACAAGGCTATCATCAAAAAAGTGTCTGCTTCCCAATTGTACTGCCAGGCTAATAATAACATGTTACATAATTTTTTGTGATGCTAACATGCATGTTAACTGGATCACTTGTGAGTACACACGACACATTTTAGATGATTAGATCCCGATAGGTTAGTTAGATCTGATAGGTAGATTTTCTCCATTTATCCTATTTTCGAAAATAAGGATATAAAATAAATATAATAATTAATATTAATATATTACTTCTTAGGAGGTAATATCTAATTAAATGGACGGTCCACATTCATTTGGGAGTACCTGAGCAAGGCCCTTCAGATGAATATATACAATTGATTGCTTATTCAGAACAAGTTGTTATAAGCATCTTTTCCATCACTGTCGGTTTTTGAGCACACAGTACCACCAAGACGGTTCCATTTTAACCGGCGCTAAAAGCCAGTTATATAGTAGTGGAACTAGGTGGGAGGGGGACTCCACAAAAAATAAATCACCCAGGGAGGAAACAACATTCAGATACACCACCCATAAAAAACAGAGTATTTCAAATCAATAACCCTCAGATGTGGTGAACTTGAAGAGGGCTTCTCATGATACCTCCAATAAGGGGTGCGGCACTGAAGGTGTGCCATGCATTTTTAGCAGGCTTTCGCCCAAGAATCACTCACAACCCATATTCTGGCACCAAAGTGTTAGAGCCTCTACTGTTACGTAGAACCGCTGTCATAAAGCAGAGTATTAACCTTCATAACAGCAGCCGCAGAAAGTTTGCCGCCAGCAGGACAGTGATGGCGATGCTGCACTAGCAAGGCCACGTGCAAGCATGGGCTGCCTCCGACCTGCCAAACAGCCACCCTTGTGATTTAGGAAGAAACATGTTCGTCAATTTTTATGACAGCGGTTCAACATAGTCGATTATATAAGGTTGTCATTTCATATTTCAGACGATGTCAATGAACTCACAGATGGCTTGATTTTTGCACTGCTGAAAATTACAAAGGTGGCTAAACATGCGTGACAATTAACTGTAAAAGATCATATGATATGGCAATGCAATTGGGCGTTAAACCTAATTCAACAGATCTCCTAGCCTACAAATTGTCGTGTTAACATTCATCTGTGAGCATTTACAGCTCACGAGTGGGTGGGGGTAAATGAAACGAGATGTGCAGCATCATCAAGATGACGAGGCATGTAGTATTATGCTCAAGTTCTGCTTCATGCATCACTTCTCGTGGTCGGATTCGTTCGCTGGTTGTACAATACATGGCAGGCCACTGGAATCATATCGTCCTTACCCCAGCAACAATAAAACCTAGCGCCACCATTGCCTCAGCTCGAGACGCTGCCATGTCAGCACACTGTGAGTCACTATTTACCGGCTGTGTTTCAGACAGGTTACATCCTACTACCACCGCCACCTCAGGTGCCCAACAGGCAACAGCGATGTGGTGCCTCATAGCTGCTCGTGGAGTGCTTGGGCTGCAAAGTACATTTGATGCTCAGTCTTTTTTACTCTTGGTTCTTTTGAAATTCTCAATGTGTCCCATACCCAAAGGCTCACCCTCAATCGCCAGTCAACTACGGCACCATATGTCATTAAGCATGTATAGCTCTGTTCTCGTCAGTCTGCTATATAAAAGGGAGTGTAGTAATATCTTTTGTATATGTGTAGCCTATCTATGCCATGGAGACTAGATGCATCGATGTTTTAATAAGGTGTAGTACCTTTGTAGCTTCAATGCTTCATGCAGTAAATTGAGCAATTTAGTTTTGTTGGTTGATAATAATTCGTCTAGATAGGTCCAGGATAAATGTGACAAGTACACCAGCTATGAATTCGAATCAGTCAACGTGTAATATATTACCTACTGTTTTCTAGAGTTCACAATCTCAACCCCTTCTCCATTTCAATTATATTTTAAATGCAAGCTCGTAACACTGTTGATCTAGCAGCAGGATGACTAACAAGTGTATAGTACAATTGCTATCTCAAATATTAACTCCCCTATTTCTAGTGATATCCTCCTTCATTAAATCAGGCACTAGAACCTGGCAAGAAACATTGGCTTTGACACACTCTAGAATACAAATGTTAAAAGTAAAGTATAATAAAAATCAAAGAACGCGTGACAATTCCCTCAAAAGACGAGCATGCTGTAAAGAAACTGTAACATAAACACTAAAAATTGGCATGTTACTTCACTAAAAAATTAGCCAGAGGTGAAGGCAAGGAGGTGCATGATGAAATGAGATTGAAGTGGGGCCGCGTGGAGCTTCACGGCTTGGTGCCGGAGGTGAGATTGAAGTGGGGCCATGCAGAAGGGTAGAACATCACTCGATGAAAGGAGATGCCTGATGAATGATGGAATCATGGAGTCAAACTACCCATTTTTTTTTAAATTTTTGGTGAAGCCAGTCATTGAAAAATTATAGTAGTCGAAGCAAAGCGGTGCAGAGTTTTTGCTCGCAATAAGCTATCTTGCAGACCATGCCCGCACGGCCATATGTGTTGGCACTTGATTATTCTACATCTTCGCTTAAACTAAAATATCTGGTGTATCTCATTCCCATCCCCATAAAAAATCTGTCTTCACAGGGTCGCCACTGAATTCCTAGTGCCATTGCTAGTTAGCATACTCATCACCCACCCTAATTTCAGAAAAGCCATATTAATTCCAGAATACACAGGCTGTGTGATTTGTCTCTGACATCTAAGGTTTTAGCTTTATAGGGATATGGTATAATGTTCAAATATATACACTACCGCACCCGGCGAAGCTGACACAGCAGATAGTGGCACAGGCGCACAGCGAAGAGCACTTCGGTGAGTACCTTCTATCAGGCACATGGCGAAGCCCTTCGCTGAGTGTTTACGACGGCACACAGCGAAAAAGCAGGGGGCGACAGGGTACGGAGACAGCGATGCAAACGATAGGGGCTGCTTCGCCGTTTTCCAAACCGTACGCATGACGACCATTTAAAAAAAATTGGAGCCGCTGCATGCAGCCCCGCGCCTGCTGCTGCACCCCTGCCGGCCGGCCGCACAGCCACCACTCCCACCACCACGCCACCAGCCACCGCCGCCACTCCCACCACCACGCCACCAGCACCACCACACGCACCGCACCACCACCACCGTGCCGCCGCCACGTACCTCCCTCGCCGGATCTCGTCGTTCGGGGAGCAAGGCGCTGCCGGATTTGGGGCCGCAGTCACAGGATCTGGCTTCGCCGCCATGACAAGACAGAGGGAGGGAGGGACCGATGCCGGGAGAGGCAAGCAGAGAGAGAGAGGTGTACCGCGCATCCTCGCCGGACCCGTCGGCAAGGCAGCGCAGATGGATACCCTTGCCAGATCCGCCGCCGAGACCGTGCAACACTGTCGATCTAGCAACAGGATGACTAACCCCTACTTAACAAATGTATAATACAATTGCTATCTTAATAGCTGCCCTCTTTCTAGTGATATCCTCCTTCATTAAATCGGACACTAGAACCTGGCAAGAAATTTTGGCTTTGACGTGCAGATGCAAGTAAACTGTTAGGAAAACAAAAGAATGTGTGCCAATTTCTTCAAAACATGAGCCCTGTAAAGAAACTGTAACTTAGACAGTAGAAAATTAGCATATATTTTCACTACGAAAATTAGCCAGTGGTGGTGGGCAAGGTGAAGGCAAGGAGCTGCTCGATAGAGAATTTTTTTTATTCCAATTTGCAAATTTATATGACCGTTTTGGAATTTATCAAAATAGTAATCCACCGCCCGGTCGGGTCTGTGTGGGCCGGCACCTGCAGCCGTGCGCCACGCGGTAGTGGCAGCCTAAGTGGGCCAGCGGTGGCGAGCCCTATATAAAAGGCGGCGGTAGGGATATTGTAATTAGTGTAGAAAATTAGTTTTTAGATTAGAAAATTTAGAAATTAATTAATTTAATTAGTTTAGATTTAGAAAATTAGTTTTTTATATAGAAATTTAGAAATTTAGTTTTTTAGTTTAGAGAATGTAGAAAATTAGTTTATCTGTCCAGGAAATTGTCGAAATTACTTTAATTTGTTTAGAAAATATAGAAAATTAATTTACTTTGTTTAGAAAATGTAGAAAATTAGTTTTTAGTTTAGAGAATGTAGAAAATTAGTTTATCTGTCCAGAAAATTGTCGAAATTACTTTAGTTTGTTTAGAAAATATAGAAAATTAATTTATTTTGTTTAGAAATGTAGAAAATTAGTTTATCTGTTCTAGAAACTATAAAAATTACTTTAGCATGTTTAGAAATTCTAGAAAATTACTTTATCTCTTTTACAAAATGTAGAGAATGTAGAAAATTAATTTATCTGTTCAGAAAATTATCAAAATTACTTTAGTTTGTTTAGAAAATATAGAAAATTAATTTACCTTGTTTAGAAAATGTAGAAAATTAGTTTATTTGTTCTAGAAATTGTAGAAATTACTTTAGCTTCTTTAGAAATTCTAGAAACACCACGAGGACTGCAGACACAGCGACACCACTAGTACCACCGGCACACGTTCCTTCCTCGTCCACTAGCGTTGTTCTTCCGTCAGGTAATGACCACAACTCTATCTCAAACCATATACAAACACTAGATTCTATTAATTATGATACGTGATTTAATAATACTATTTGTTCCACTTCACGTCGGCGTGGCGACTCTCGACTCCACCTTAGAGGACCAAAGCGGAGGTACGAGGAGTTTAACTTGGACGACATCGACTTCACCTTGTTGCACGTGGACACGAGGAGGGAGGTCGCAGGTCGCACGTGCGCGAGGCGCGCAGACGAGCTCGGAGGGTCGCGCAGCCAGCGCGAGCGACGGGGCGAGCGTCTCGGAGGGTTGCAGGTGGTCGTCCCCACGAGGTTGCGGGTCGGCGGCGGCGATGGCGACACCGCATGCCACTGCTGATGCTAGGCGTCGGCAGATCCACCCACGTGACCCGTTGGCGTACCCTCGCGGCGAGCGCCGTGCCGTAGTGCAGCGAGGCTGCGCAAGAAGACCAGGCGATGCTAGATTAGGTCGCATATTGTTTATCTGAAGACTCTTATCTGTGATCATGACTATTTTTTATTATGTCACTTTGCTTTTGGTTATTACCATCTAGTTTTTTTTGTCATAAAGTTAAAAAACAAAAAATAAATCATTAAGTTACTGTAATGAACTAGATCCTATTGTGATTATGTTGTAATAATCGAACCAGCATTCCTTAATTTCCCTTTTTTAACTTTCCTACTGGATTTATTATAATTTAATAAAATTTAAAAATAAAATGCCATGGTGGTTGGGCCCAACCTCCGTGGCCCACGGTCGTACGCCACGGCGGTTGGTATATAGTTTTCATAAATTTCAAAACGGTCGTAAAAATTTGCAAATTGGAATAAAAATATATAAAAAAAATTTCCTGGATAGAGGCTTTGCCGCCCGGAGACTCACGGCCTCGGGCTGGAGGTGAGGTTGAAGTGGGCTTATCCAGAAGGCTAAAACATCACTCGATGAAAGGAGATGCATGATGCATGAAGGATGGAGTCACGAAATCAACCTATCCATTCTTTTTATTTGCATATTATTTTTGGTGTAGCCAATAATTGAAAATGACAATAGTTGAAGCAAAGTGGTGCAGAGTTTTTGCTCTCGACAAGCTATCTTGCAGATATTGCCAGTACAGCCATATGTTTCGGCCCTTTATTCCACAGCTCTGCTTAAACTAAAATATCTGATGTATACCATTCCCATCCCCGTCAGAATGCAAACCTTTCGTCACAGGTTCGCCACTGAATTCCTAGTGCCATGCTATTCTGGTTAGCATACTCATCACTCATCCTAATTTCAGTAGAGCTATATTAATTTGCATTATTCCCCTTGGTATAAAAAATTCAAAATATATCATGAATTTTTTATTTGTCCATCAGTCCATCAGAATTGGCCTTCTGAGTCGCGATGTGTTGTAATTTGTATCTAAATTTGCACGGTTCCCCTTGATATCGTAGATTCGTGGTGCGCTGATCTACTTTGGCCTTCTGAACCATTGATTGCTACTAGAACTTGTGATATTGTGACTGAACAAGTCGACCTTTATGGTGTGCTGCAGCCCGCACTGCACAGCGCGCCTCGTAAAAATGTACTCCTATATGACTACATATGCTCAGAAATATGAGAGATAAATCTCTGATGCTCTGCTTTAAACTACTGAACCCATATTGTGTGCTGCGCTGCTGCCATGTCCCTGGTAGCAAGCAATGGCAGAAGTGGCCTAGTTGTGATTTACATGGGAAGATCACCCTATTCCTTGGCGGTTTTCGGCCGCCAAGGCAAACCCAGTTTGGTGTAGTGTCTATATTTAATTTCTCCTCAATTCGTAGAAGTCCTTACATTTAACGTCTGAGACAATAGTACACTAACCATCAAAATCACACAAACCCTATGCATGGTTCACTGATTCTTCAATGTCACCTTGCTTTTGGTAATTGATAACAACACACAACCAAATCTAAGACATGGTCCTGCTTGACACCTTCTGCAATCACGAATGTAATAGACTACATTTTGCCATCGATACGATATATAGTTGGCATTGACCCTTTTTTATAGGGGAACATATCCGGTGGAAACCAACCTCTTCCTACAAACTATGAAACTTCAATCTCAGTCACATGATGTTGATCCAACGTGGCGCTCAGAGGAGCATGGAGGGGTGACTTGCAAAAACATCTTTGCAAATCACCCCTCCCATATCCCATGAGTTTTGCAAATTATCCCTTCCACCTCTCATGAGTCCTCTCTTCCATCAACATTGTGTGGCTCGCAAGGAGAGGTTGGTTTCCACCAGATATGTTCCCTTTTTGTAGTCCCACACACCTTGCTAGCAAATGCATTAATGTTCTCTTAATACAGCTGCGCGGTAGAAGGATTGGAACATAAACTAACCTATAAAGCTCCATCCATGCAAGGGGGATTCTGACACATAGCAATAACAAACAAAAAAAAAGGTTCTCCTTTATAGTATGAAATAGATCTACAAAACTGGAGAGGGTGATGTGATGATCATGACTATGGTAGCACTGAATATGGGAATTGAATGGAAACCCCTGTTGAGCATTTAGATAGGGATGGGATTCATTGGGAGTTTTAGCTTAAATATCAGGTTGATATGATGTGCAATAACGTGTCTACACACCAGAAAAGCATGTGAGCTAGCTTGTTCCATGGGACCATTTGATGCAACCAGATTGGTGGGATTTTTTAATTCAGAATTTTGGTTCGCATGGCCGAAGATGGATATGCAAATTCGAGAAGTTAACTGCATGCTTCCTCATCAAGGGACACAGAGTAGCCGACAGATGCCCTGTACTAATTGTTTGTTCGTCATCATCTGTTCGAGGACACCGTGTAGGCACGGATTTGTTCCTCAAAAAGTCTGGATGACTCCTTGCTGAACGGTACCAATACATACAGGGTGAGATTGAACTCCAAATAGAACATGCTGCCCCTTCCTCCCCATCCGCACGTGTCTCCTCTGGTTCATCATCTCAACACCGGCATTTGCTTCGCTGTCGGTAGAGCACGCACTAGAAGCCACGCAAGCTTGGAAATATAGCAGAGTCATCGTGGCGACGGAAATCGGCGGCATGCACGAGCTTGGATACACGCTTGTGCATCCATGGAGTATGGACCGGCGAGCGTCAAAGTAATGCGCGCGGGATCACGCTTATGCACCCATGGAGTGGCTCCCCTATGCCCTTTATCTTTACTAATCCCAATCTCATAGCTTTTCCACCACCTATTGTTTGATGCTTTTGCATTGTTGAAAAATCAGAAATTAAACTTGAGAGCCCTTAGTAACAATTGTTAGCATATCAGATAAGCTGAAGATAAAATTGAGTGTTAGATTTGACAAATGATATGATGCTCAGGTGATGCTTAATAATACGATGCAAGCTCCCAACCTCACAAAAAAGGACAAAGTCAAGAGAAGCTGAATTTTTGGTCTCAACTTAAGCTTGCTTGCAGGCATTGCTCCACGGCAATATGCTGCGGCTCTACCTTCCAAAACTTTTCTTAAGCTAAGATTCCTGATGTATCTTCCCGTCTCTCTAAATAGGGGTTGCCTCTGAATTTGGAGTGCCAAGTTAGCTACAGTACTCATCATCCACGGTTGATTCAGCTGAGATGAGCCATTCCATACTACATGAGGGGCGTAAACTTTGCTCTATTTCACGAGGAGGCATGAAAGTGAATTTTCTGCCCCGTCGACGATGCTAGCTTTATAGCAGTGCAACATAACTTGTGCGGTGAGCTTTTCTGATTCCATGGATTCATCTACCGGCTGCCACATGGATAAGAAAATGCATATGCACAAGTAAAAAAGGTGTTTTTTTATGGAAGCAAGTACACTAGGAATTATTAGCTCACTAAAATGAATATGATACAAGAGTTGAAAATTAAGTAGTTTGGTAAGATTATGGTTGATGAGATATGTTGTGCATGAATTGCTTGAACCCACATATTTTAAGAGTTGCGGATTATGAAGGAACACATGATTTTGTTTATGTAGTAAATCATGTTCAGTTTTCCCACTTTGTAAATAATAATGCAGAGGGCAACACACCGTGTGCAAGAATACGGAGTTGCCTAACTTTTGACTATTATTGTGCTACATATTGTATAAAGGCGGGGAGAGAGAGAGACTTACGGTTGCAAATGCAGTATTTTTTTAGAGCTTTTTTATGGTGCTTATGTAGTATTTGGAAGTACAAGGAAGTATCAAGTGTTTTGATTTTCCCACCACTTGATTAATTGAAAAATTAAACTAAGTAAAGAAAGGGTATTATGGTAATCTAATCTCTCCCCCTGCACGGGAGCACCTGCCGTGTGACTGTGTGAGCGCTTGAATTTCTCTCTGGAAGCATGGCCATTTTTCCAATTCCAGAAACAGTCTACGTACGACCTCCAATGATGATACTATGTTTCTGTAAATGGTGGGTGTATTCATGTAGTACTGCTCATCCGGCATCCAGAGGCCCTTCTCCGCCGGCTCATCTGCACTTCTGTAGCCGACGCGGCTGTCGAGCAGGCCGTTCCCGTCGCCGGCCCGCGCACCGCCGCTCTCACCGATCAGGGAGCCCAACGCTAGAGCAGCAGCTCCAGCGCCGGCTCCTGTACCCGTTGCAAAGGAGCCCAAACCAGTTGCCACACCCCATCCTCCCCGCCGGCGGTCGTCGACGGCGGCGCGCCACTCCCTACGGACGCACCTGGACACGACGACGAGGCTGCGCGGCGGGAAAGCGCGCATCATGTGGCCGACTCAACAATAGTGAAGTATCATTCTCTTCAAAACTACAACTGACTCGCATTGGTCCTGACCTCTCCTCGCTTTATATTGTCTAGTCATTTCATACTAACGAGCTGAAGTTTTATCTTTGCATGTCACCTCTGCCAATAAAACCTGTAAACTAATTTAATGAGGGATGTGCATTTGTAGGTGCACTCACTTAATTCAACTCATACATTCTCACAACTACATAGTTAGCATTGTTCGAATGATAACAAATTAAGATTGCAAGTTAAGCAGATGACATATACATTGATCAACATTTTGGTAAATATTGTTGGGTTTAGTCCCACATTGGAAATTGATGGGGAGCACAACATATAGGTGGGGGCAGTCCTCACCTATCAGGCTAGTCTTTTGGGTTGAGTTAGGCTCAGGGTCTGTTGTTGTGGGCTCTGGTGGACCTAGGCCTGGTGGGGCGCCAGCTCGTGGGTATAGCGGGCCGGGCCGAAAGCCGCTGCGCACTCTGACAAGTGGTGTCAGAGCCGAAGGTTAGAAAAACCTGGAAAAACATCTCCGGGGTCAAATGGTGACGGGGGAGCCCGTGAATGTCTCCGGAGGGTCACACGGATGGTTGTGATGGAAGAGTTGGACCCAATGTGTGACGGGGTAGATTGTTGGGTTTAGTCCCACATCGGAAATTGATGGGGAGCACAACGAATAGGTGGGGGCAGTCCTCACCCATCATGCTAGTGTTTTAGGTTGAGTTAGGCTCAGGGCCTCTTGTTATGGACTCCGGTGGACCTAGGTCTGGTGGGGCGCCAGCTCGTGGGTATAGCGGGCTGGGCCGAACCCCGTTGCGCACTCTGACAAAAATAATGCCTGGCAAAGGTATCAGCACTCAGTACGTTAAGGCTATGTTCCAAAAATATTATATAGATTATAGGGTGCTCGTCTGGCAGTAAGATGGAAATGAAAAAAAAAGATTGTGTTTAAACACTAACAATTGCCAAAGGAAGATGCAGCTCAGTTCAATTTCTTTTAGAGAAGAACACCAAAGTAGTATCGCATCAGTGCCTGCTCCACAGCCATGCATTCAATGGCCTTGGTCATCTCTCGCCGGCTCCATGGTGCTTGAGAACGAAGGCCATTTTAGAATAGTGTCATACCATCGTTCATGCACCTTCCCACGCTCGTGCTTCTTTGACTGTTCAAGAGTGCCTACTAGTAGTTGTGTACATGTGGCATTTGGACAAGTGTATGGAACTTGACATCGATGACTAGACGAACAGTGGCGATCGATGGACTGGTCCTTCATGGCTGCTGCTATGAGCGCAAGCTGTGAGGGAACTGCTATGGCTGTTGGAACTGCTATGAGCGCAAGCTGTGAGCGCACACAGGTAGCACTATAATGTTGACACTTGCTATGTCATAGCATAGTAAAAAATCCCAATGTCTCCCATCTCCAATAGAAAGCATCATCCGGGCCACTCAACAATATTGAAACTGTCACTCTCATCACAAATGGGCTGAAGTTTATCTTTAATTGTCAACTCTGCCAATAAAACCAATAAATTTAGTTTAATGAGGGCGATGTTCATTTGTAGGTGCACTCACTTAATTGTACTCATCACATATGCACAAGCACACTACGTATTTATTTGAAGGAATCAGTATGCTAATAGTTACTAGCTAGCTCGCCAAATGTATAAATACAAGAGTTGAATGTTGAATTTATCAATTGCTTCAACCCACAAATTTTTACAGAGGGGCTGGCCTGGATTATGAAGGAACACGTGATTATATTTATGGAGTAAATCGTGTTCAGTTTTCACACTTATTTGTGGTGTAAATAATGCAAGATTGCGCTACGCAGGGCACAAAAGGTGGGGGAGAGAAAGAGTTAGTCAGTTTAATATCATGAGAAATTTTAAAGTGCTTGTTTTTTTTCTGAGCCGTCCATCCGACGAAATCCAACCGTGGAAGTATCAGAAAGTTCCTACGAGGAAGCACCAGTTTGGTGAGACCCACAATATTAAATTTTTTTATTCGGAAAGGGTATATGTGTAATTTCCAATGGCTTCTGGCCGGCTCCCTGTTTTATGTCCAGGGACTCATGCTCGGCAGCGCGGATGAGGAGATCAGGGTCCTGCGCGGCCAAGGTGCTGGCTGCCAGCGCGGAGGCCGGCGGCTGCGCGCGGCCCTGGACGTCGTCGAGGCAAGGCTCCGCGTCATGTCTGACGAGCACGCACGGTGCAGGGTTGACGCAGTGGAGTGTGCCGTCATCGACAAGGAGCGCGTCCTCCTTGACTGCGTGCGTGAGTCCGACGCCGCCTGTAGACGACGACCTCGAGGGTGGCTGCGCGCTCGGCAAAGGCTCCGCGCTGTGTCTGATGACGAGCACGAGTGGTGCAGTCCACGGTCGACGCAGTGGAGTGCGCTGCCGGCGACAAGGAGCACGTCCTCCACTTATCCTCGACTGCGTTCAGTCCTCCACCACATCGACGACAGCCAGTTAACGTTGACATGGAGGATTCCATGAAGCACAAGAACAAGAGGCCGATATTCCTCATGTTCAGTGATTTGTTCAGGGCGAAAAGCTTCTAAAAGCCCAATCTAGCGTCAACTGCCAGTAGTCACAATGAAATTTTTCCCAATGTAATGCTTGTAATTTCATTCTGTTCATCTGAATACACGAGAAATTAAAAGATTACTTGTTCAGGTTGATTGGTTTTTGTAATGATGAAATTTTGGTGGCTTCCAGAACTGCTGATCTTCAATTTTTATCTGCCGTGATGGTCATCTTCGTCGCGGCGAGGCGAGCCTTAAGGCTGCCTTGCGCCGTGGCCTCGTTGACCGTTGACCTTGACGCACTCGTACTCCTGGCGGAGGCTCTGCAGCGGGAAAATGCCACGCAGCGGGTACCCGCCCAACGGTTGTTATCTGTGCCGCCAAATAACACTTCAAGATTCGTGCTGAACGTTTCTTTATCTTGTATTCACTTTGTATCTTCCTTTTTTTAAGGATCTGTATATTCCCCGCGTCCGGTCCCACTAATCCTGCTCCGCCGGCCCTACCAATAGGCTTCGTTCTCCGCCTACCGCCGGGCAACACCTTGATGCTCGCCGTGCTCCTGCGCCGGCCGGCATCTTCTGCTCGCCGTCGGCCCCCGCCGCAGCCCTCCCTCTCTTCCCATCTGTCACTCCGCACTCTCTCTTCCCAGTAACCGTCCGACCGCACCACGCCGCCACCACCGGCACCTCTCCCTCCAACGTCGCTGCGACGACCACCGGACGGACGGCCGCACGCAGCCGCCGCCAAAAGGTGCCCACGCCCGCTGTCGGCTTTCTTCAAGCAGCCGCCACCGCTCTACCGCCGCCCTCCCTCTCTTCCCCGGCGCATGATGTTGATGCTGCTTCACTGCCAGATATGTCTAATAACAGACACTTTCCAACGGGGTTTGCATCTCTGCTCTTCTCTCCTCTGCCGCCATCACATGAGACCAGTGGCGTATCTTCCAATCCAAATGTTGGTCAAAGGTGTGTCTGCCGTACCTTTTCTTCTTCTGAAAATCTCAAATTTGTTTCTCCTGAACACATTTAGCCTATTTATGAAATATACTACTGTGTTTCGTTCCAGGGTTCAAGTTGGTCGTCAGTCTATGGTCGAGCTTCTATGTCAGACTAGCAATCCATGCAATCCATATAGCTTCCAGCACTTTAATGAAGCAGCAAGTTCAGGTAATGGCCTCGCTCTTTTCTGGACGAATGTTAGCACAAATTATTGTTGTTGGATCGTATTGTTGTTGGATCGTTTTCTTTTCTGTTAAAATCTAGTTATAATGGCTAATACGTCTAAACCGATTCATACATCTATTGTGCTATTATGATAATTTGCCGCGTTACTAATTTGTAATGTTTGAACAATATATGTTAACCAGGGATGTTCGGATCTCTACAAGGCTTGGTTAAATCATTTTCTAATAGTACAATCCCTACTGATTCCTTTATGGGCAGTGGAGGAACAAGCTTGTTCCCTTCACTCAATGAAGAATGGGATCCTTCATCAACAACCATTCCTTGCGCACAAGTTGATGTCGCTGATTCTCCTGAAAGGATCCTTGTGGATGAGAGTGGTTATGATAGCTCAGAATCATCATTGTACGATGTTGCATCTGATGATGAGGATTATGTAGATGTACCTACCATACCTACCATAAATTGCACTAAAGAAGTTGGTGTTCAACATGAACAGTAAGTACCCAGATTCTTTACAATCTTGTATGTTCTTCATCCTAGCAGTTTGATGACAAGCTGGCACATTTTGATACTACAAAATGTCATTGCGATTGACACATGGACATACCTTTTTTTGTAGACTCCCTGCCTCTCATGGATCTCATGATGGGAATGGACACACATGTAATGCTACTGAAGATCTGGAAGAAAATGTTAATCGTCATGGTTCTGCAAACGTGGCTGAAGAAGTGCCGGACTGTGAATGTCTTGTTGGAAATCCATTTATGCATGTTATTACTGACTTAGGAGAAGGCAACACTGAAGAGACTACTTTTAAAAAAAGGTTTGTTTCATTTTGGAATGACATGCAATAAGTGTCTTGTATGTTATTTTGTTTCATTAGCAAAGCAATCTATTCCTACCTATTTAGCAATCCATTTTGTTTCATTAGCAAAGCAAGTGACACAATTATCTATAAACATTCATAATATGTACAATTTGTCTATGAACATTCATACTATGTTTATATTCCTACCTATTTAATGTCTTGACTCATCCGAACGGCATTGCAATTGTGCATATATTTGAAAAGTCTGTTTCCTTAAAAAAATGCACAGTACTGAATTAGCATAACTCATAATAATAGTATCTGCAACTACTTTAAGCAAGTAAAATATATGTTTGCAACCTATATTTGGTGTCAATATAAATAGATCAACCTTTAACATTTATTATCTTGAATTGATGCTATTGGTTTACAGGAATAGAACTGCAAAAGGAGTGAAAAGACCAGATTGTAGGGTTGCTAAATGTATGGGACCAATCGAGATAGCCTTAAGAAATGCACCGTACCGCAAAACCAAATATATTTTCGAGCCAGTTCTTGGAATCACCTTTGATTCAGACCGTGAAGCCTACGAATTCTACAACATGTATTCCTGGGAAGTTGGGTTTGGTATTAAGTATGATAACTTGGTCCGAAACAATCAAGGCACTGCTACTAAGCGTGACTTGACTTGCCTTTGTTCGGTAAGTGATATGCAACACTAACATTATTTCACTAGATACTCAGCCATTCACACTTTCTGATTGTTCATTTACATTTAAAAAGGGCAATCCTGACGACGCTAATTACAAAAGCAAGAAGACTGGATGCAAAGCAATGATTCGACTATTGAGATCAAAAGATGATGGATGGTATATTAGTCGTCATGTAGCAGAGCACAATCACCCACTTACTGATACTTGCGGACAGACAAATGAGTGGAAATCACATGGGAAACTTGATGCGTCTGCCATTGACATGGTTAGATACCTAAGGGAAAACAATGTTTCACTGACAAAGGTGCATTGTATCATGGGGAGCATGTTTGGTTCCATGGAAAATATTCCAATTACTAAGAGGAATCTGCGTGCTATACCCAAGCCTCACAGTCACAGTCACTGCACCATTCATCTGTGGTACGGTAACTGTCCTTCTTCACCATGCCTCTTCCCCGGCTTAGATCTCGCCATTCTGCTATATGTAAAGGAGCTGAATTTATACCTAGCTGCCTGCAGAAAATCAATGATTTTGGTTTTTGTTGAATCATATGTAACCATGCTATATAGCTGGAGGATGATTAGCGTGACAATAAATTGAAAAGTGCAGCAGCTATAAATGAGTCACTACAGGAAATCGGGTAGATGCCGAGTGCCTAAAATACTCGACGACGGGCACTATACACTCGGCTGCGCGTTCGCCGAGTGTTGCACTCGGTGTCCTCAACTCGGTATCATATTACTCGGTGACGTTCTAGATAGACGGCAGTTCGGATTGAGCACCACATGGGCGTTGTAGATGCCGAGTGTTTTATGTTCCCGAGTGTCTCGGTCGCCTTCGCCGAGTGTTTTTTGGATAGCACTCGGTGAACAGCAGTGTACACCGAGTGTTTTCTTGACGCGAGTGTTGTCATGTTGGCACTTGGCCCACATCTTTGTCGCCGAGTGCCCGACAGAAAACACTCGACGTACAGAACAACACTCGGCGTATACGCGTTTTCCCGTAGTGAATGAAATTTAACAGCACACAGGCGTTTCCGAAAAAGAAGAACAAAACAGCACATGGAACGTCGACACACATTGAAGCCCATAACATCGTACCACATATGTCAAACTGTTATTTCTCTCCGTGTGTCAGATGCAAACCGCTATCACTATCATAAAAAGAGGAGAAACAAACAGATAATTCCAGCAAAGAATTAAAAATAGGTCCACAATTAGTCCTCCAATCGCTGTTGATGTCAACAACCGAGCGCTACGAGTCTGCCTGTCGCCATCCATGGGAAGAGCCATGCATGCGATGGCCCCTGTCGTGCCTTGCCGGATCCCTGCTTCATGGTGTTGGAGAACAATGGCCTACTGGAATAGTACCACACAGTACAGGACGCGTGTTGCTGCCTGTGCCCGTGTAAATGTGCCCGTGCCCGTGCTTGGACCGTTCACGAGTCCCTAGCAGTCTTGCATGCATGTGCCAATGGCGTCGTGCACAAGCGTATGGTAGCTAGACACGGACATGCAGCGGCCGACGGACTGGTCCTCTATGGCCACCGCCGCAGACACAGATCATGGAGACATCTCCAACCGAAGAAATTCCCAATGCCTCCCATCTCCAACCAAAAACATCGCCTGGCAGCCCATTCAACATTGAAACTGATGCCATTCTGTTCAAAACTACAAACTACTCATCATCGGTCCAGGCCTCTCCTCCAGTTATATGGTCCAGTCATTCCATAGAAATGAGCTGATGTTTAATGTTCAGAGGTCACCTCTGCCAATAAAGCATATAAACTTTATGAGGGATGTACGTTTCTTGGTGCAGACGACAATTCATTTAGCTCTTAGGCTAGTGTCAGTGGGGATTTCATGGACATTAAATAAGTGGCCATGTAAGCACTTTTGATGATGTGATAGTGCATTAATGAGGAGAGAGTTAAAATAAGTTTCATTAGGATGAAACCCTCTGTACACAGTTACCTAGACAACTTGTGTCTTGCATGCAATTTAGAAAACAACAATAGATGAAACTATGCATTGAGAGGGAGGTGTTTCATTATAGTTTCAAACGTTTTTAGATGATGTGTCACTCTAGGTGATCTTGTTCATAACATCTCCACTGAGAATGGCCTTACACTTCCATTGACCCCACAATATTGCCCCTTGCAACATTTATTTTAATGGAAACTTGGTTATGCGAGTAAAAAAGGAGGAGCATAGAGAATATATGATCATACTACGTTGTAGGAGTATAACTAGGTTGAGGGAAACAGGAGGTTCATACTACGTGATAGGATGAAGTCTTTTATGTTGCTGGCATATATGTTTAGCCTAGTATGAGTGTTGAAGTGGCACCATTTCATATTTTTTGTAGTATGCCAAAATAATGAACATAGACATCCATCTATTTAATGCACCTTTCATAAAACAGTATTCATCATTAAAAATAGTAGTTCAACACTAATTTTGTTCAAATTTGTAAGTCACCAACAACCTTGATCAGGAAACATAACTATATTGTTGATTCTCAACTGCAACTTCTATTGGTCAGCACTCTAGATGCATGCACACTAATCTCTATGAATAATGCACACAAACCTATCACCATAAGCATCACCAAAAGACTGAGCTGGCAGATCTCAGGATTTATGAAGTCATATATGACAAGGCTGAGATCCGCATGTCGTATCCATGTGTCATAAGTATGCTCATCATAACTACCTCGTGAACCATAAGTTTTCAATCCCACGATTGATGCAGCATGAAGCAGCAAGCATACATTTGTGGCACAGCGATGACTTAGGCTTATTCCTCTAGATTGACACGCTAAAGCTAAAACCCCTGATGTATGGCATCCACAGCAGAATCCTTGCAACGGTTGTGTCGGGAAACAAAGATTTAATATCCCACCCCCTCGCAGGGCATAGGCTTTATAGAACCTGTCCTAAAATGAGCCTGCTTGAAGGCTATCATTGCTTCAACATCTGCTCTGTTCGCTGATAGACTCTAAAAGTTTCTTCAACAAACAAGTGAACATGTTTATCTGGCACACTGAACATGCTACCTTGTCCCTTTTCCTTACAAAACATGGTTCGGAAGGAGTCCCAATGTAGAAATGTGATGAGGCGATACACATGCTGGTTTTAATTTATGCCATCTGTTCTTATGCGGAAGCGTACTTATTAATTCACTCCTGACTTGTGCTCAATTATGGAACACAAAATGAGCATACACATAAGCTTGGGAGCTGTGCACTGCAATTTCAGCTGGGTGCAGTAGCTATGCCAAAGGGAGATGACTCTCATCTATTCCCATCAAGGCTCTATCTTAAATTCCCAATGTATCCCATCCTCACTAGAAACTAACCACCCTTTTGGTACAATTAGCCCTAATCACGGTTCCTGACATCTCTGTCAACTTAAATTTCCACCAGCCATGTTTTTGGGGATTTTTATTTTGATCCGGCCCTGGCGGAGCTCAAGGTTAAAATCAAATCCCAAAGACATAAGAGGGGCCAATAGTCTAAGGAAAAAATATGTTTGTGCTCCTCCTCATGAGGCCTCGTTATATAGGAAGAAGAGAAGTGAGGGTGGGTGTTAGGGAATGTTATATTACTTCTCGTCCACGGATGGATCTTGGTACAACGTACACACGCGGAGGGTGTTCCTGGCATTTTATATGTATACTGTGTGCACGTTAAGGTTACGGTTTGCTCGGTTGTGGAATTATGAGATCATTTACCAGCTCACCCAGGAGCAATTAACAGCATCTCGCGCCCTAAAAAATATACGCTACCAGCGGTTCGCCATGTGGACATGTCATCTCATCCCTCGCCAACCATGCAAGTCCTGACTTTCATCTTCGAGCACTTTGCTCACCGAATCCTCACCTCCAACGGTGGACGTCAGTTACCATATCTGGTGCTGGACTAAGGCCTCGAGTTCCAGCAAAATAACTAAAAAAATACGACAAACACAGGGTCACCGTCGTTTAGTCTTGCACAGTAAAAAAAATACAGAAAATAACCGGGGGTTAGCGACAATTATGTTGTTAGCAGGTCACAGAACTCAAGAACTGCTGCTCCTGGACGTTGCAGAACAGGCGAACTGGTCGACGACGGGATGCACGCTCCCAACCTCAAAAAAGGACCGGTCCAAACTGTGGGGCCTTTTTGCGACCATCAAGCACTACCCGAAAACCATTTGTGGTCGTGTGCCCAATCAGTCACCGTGTGCTTTACATCGGGCACACGGCTGTGTGTCGCAGGGCAAACACACAGCGAGTACCTCCACATGAAGTACACGTGGCACACCTGGGGACGGAAGCGGCTCCCGTTACTATTCGCCGTGTGCTACCGTGAGGATGAAAAATTGTGCAGCTTTTTTGCAACCATCAAGCTAGCTCGAAGGTCTCACCCGTATGGCCATATGTTCTAACTCTGTCATCCAAATCCATGCTTAAGCTAAAATTCCAGATGTATCCCATTCCCATCCCCATTAGAAACTTTCCAAGGGTCACCACTGAATTTGTAATGCCATCCTACTAAACCAAAATCATCACTCAACCATGTTTCAGCACAATCACCACTCAGAAAAATTTGCTTTGATGCATCAGGAGGCATACACGGTAGGGAGAGGGGCTTTAGTCCCGGTTGGTAAGGGGAATAGGTCTCTCAAGTCCAACCGGGACTAATGATGAGAGACAAAGTCCCCTTTAGTCCGGGTGAACCAACCTGGACTAAAGGGGGCACGCTCATCGTCACGCCACCCCTTTAGTCTCGGTTGGTAATACCAACCGTGACTAAAGGGTCTCGTCTCTTTTTTTTTGCTGTTTTCGATTTGACCGTATATTCTAATTGTTGTCTAACCCGTATATGTACGTATACGTATTTGCACTTGTATATATGTATACTGTATATATATCATATACGCACTTAGATTAGACTTATATATAAATTAAACCCTATATATCTACATATATAAACTTATAAATGTATATACACATAATAATTTATACACATGAAAATAAATAGTTTTCTCTTAAACTAGTATATATACATCAAAACCCATATAGTATATATACATCAAAATATCATTCAGTTCAAATTTCTAGTCTCAATTAGTTTTCCTCGGAGGTGAGTCGGTCAATTGGATGGCTGTCATAATAATGTTTTTCTTGTGGATTAACCACCTCGTCCATGAGGAATCCCATGAGAGCTTCTTGAATTGCCAAGAGACGATCCTTCTCAATGAGTGTGTCCCTTTTTATAATCCTCTGTAATTTGCAAATAGGTTGATATAATACACCAAGCGATTAAATATACAAAATAGGATAAAAATGATGTATTATTAATAGGTTTATTTTACTTACACTATCATCATCCGCGTTGCCCGTAATGGTGTATGTGCTCCTGCACGTAGTACCGCATAAATTATTTCCTTGTTCTTGTTTCAAACACTAAAGTGGAGAGGAGAACAGATTATGAAATTCTAGTGTTATACATTTTAAATATTCCCAATCTGAAGTTGTTATTTGTATACGTACCAGAAAATCATACACCCATCTAATTTTTTCTCGAAATGTTCCTCGGTGATTTGCAATGAACATGGTCCAAGCTCTGAGGCAAAATAATAAAAGATACAATATGTTAGTATAAAAGCTAAATATATATATTGCATTAAAGAAAATGTCATAGATAGAATTATTACTCGTGAAATACATCTTGAAGGTCTTGGTATTCTGAGGGATCTTTTCTCAATGAATCATACACATTGATGTTGCTATTGTCGATAGTGATTATGAGTAGAATCCGATTGGAATCATATGCATTCTCATGGAGATTAGAATTGACTAAATAGAATTAACAAGGATAATTAGATGACAATCGTACTTACCTGAAGTTGTAAGGCAGTAGTATAAGGTTCTTGTAATGAAACTCATCTAAGTGCCTATAAATGGTCTCGATTGTTGTTTTCGATGGTTAGATCTCATCCTCGTTAATTTTTGATGGGTCTATGAAAGCAATTCTTGAATAACCCTTCCTTCGCATCTCAGTAAGTTGCAGACTACACAAGAAGAAAGCCAAATGTTAATTAGTAGATCGACAAATGTAATAAATTTATTAATAAACATATGAAAATATGTCACTTACAGACACCAGGCCATCATAAGATCGGTATTCATGGCGTCCAGATGGTAAATTTCATAGATATCAATGAATCGGAGCCAGACCACCTTCTCGTTTTGAAGGGCAAAATCTCCGAGTCTCACGAGCATACCAAACATCTCAGTGCCCTCGGTGACTTCTTCATGTACCGGTCATGAAATCTGCGCATCTTAGTTGGGAGCTTGTTGACCAATTCTGGCTTCACTAGAGGTTGTCCTAGCTCAAAGCGCCATCTAGGTACGTAATTTTTATCCGTTGGTAGGTCTTTAAGGCTGAGAATACCACCAATAGGCATCTTTATTTGTTCATAAAAGTAAATGACCTGAGCCAGTTCTTCTCCAGACATGTTGTCAATTACTTTTGTGCTTCGCACGAGGCCCATAAACAAGTTAGTCCGATCGGTCGTGGATGCATCTATTTGCTTCTCCTTGTTCTTGTTTGTGGCGGTCCCCGATGTCGACGCAGGTATTTGCTCGATGTAACTATTCGGCGACCCTCGTTGTCTCTTCTTAGCATAAGACTTGTCCACCGAACGCTCATAGTCCGTTTTCAACGGCGGTTTCCTTCTCCTTATTGCTTCCTTCTCGTCTATGAAAGCCTTGAGTCTCTCCTTAGGACCTTCATTTTTTTTGACCTCCAGCTCTTCCTGTTTCTTTTTTCTCTCAAATTTGCAAAGAAGTCCGCGACTTCTTTATCTACAGCCGCGTTTGTTTCTTCATCTGTCATCTCCCATGGTAGCTCGGGCTTTTCTTTGCTGGTCATTTCGTTTTTCTTTGGTGGTTGCACCGACTTGAAAGATTGTGCTCGAGACCTATGTGGCTCTGTGGCCGATAGTTGCTGAGGTGAATTGGGAGGGATGTCATCATCGTGATCGCTGGAGCTCGCTTCTCCCGAATTGTCGTATGGTTCTTGCGGAGAAGGTGAGCGAGCAGGTAGTGACGATGACGGCCCCGGAGACGATTGTAGAGGCTCGCGAGCATGTAGTGACGATGACAGCCCTAGAGACGATTGTAGAGGCTCGCGGCGGTGGTAGTGATGGCGGCCCGGCTGGGGGTCTCTCGGAGATCCATCATTCTCGGGGATTATGACGATGTAACATTTTGGCCATAATATGATATCGTGTAGCGCATCCTTAAGTGTATTTTCCCCATCACCTCCTGGGATCTCTAGCTCTAGCTCCTCAAATTCAGGATGATAGATCTTCTCTACGCTAACTGAGGTGTAGCAGTGGAATCGACATGCCGTGGCTCGTCTGTCCGAGCTGCAAAGCACTTCCGTCGCCACGAGAAATAATAATTAATTAGTTATTATTAGCATGAATTATACCGTCATTGTGAATGCCTGACCACAAAATTCAAAGTAATACATATATGCATCAATTATTGAGCTAATAAAAGCATGAATTATACATACCTTCATTTTGATGTTGCCGAATGGCTTGTGAAGCTCACATGTGGTGCTGAGATGTCATCCATGTGGTACCATTGGCTATCCACTTGAACTCCTTCTATTGCCCTTTGCTCTTGGGAACCGCAGCTGCACAACCGCTTTTGTGAGCGAAGGAACTTGTACTAGAGGCGTCCTCGGATGGGCCATCTCATTTAATCGCGCCACCGCGTTCAATATTTGCCGTCACCTTTTCTCTGTGTTCTTTAATTCTTTTCTCTATCTCTTGCCGCAGTTCCTCCTCTTCGCGCTCTCTTCTTCTGCGGCTTCGATAGGTGGCAATGTCTCCCCTGAAGGCAAATTTCCATGGTACCACCCCGTAGCCCCTGCAACATCCTGGGTGTTCTGGATTCTTGAGCGCCATAGTGAACTCATCCATCTCTCTGTCAACCTTCACTCGCCCGCTCGACATCTTCAATATTTTCAATATTTCAAGTGCAGCCTCTCGTGAGGGGTGGGTAATCAAGGGTACCATCTTCGGAGTTAATTGTACCTCCATGAGCATAATACCAATTCTTCACTCGCTCGGGCCAATCATAGACCGCTGGTATGGTACCTTGTGCGAGAAGGTCTTCTTCCATCTTCCGCCACTTGGGAACTGCAAATGTGTAACCACCTCGACCAAGATGATGGTCGTGCTCCTTCTTACCACGACTTTTCTTCCCTCGTGCACTCGCCTTGGCGAAATCTTCACTTTTCTTGTATTCCACAAAGGACGTCCAGTGTTCTTTTAACTTGGGATATTCAATCCAATTTGGAGTTCGATTCTTCTTGATATAATCTTTATCCAGTTGCTGCTTGAACTTCTGAAATTGTGTTGCCATCCTCGTGAGAGTCCAACGCTTCACATTGTTTGGTTCAACGCCTTCAGGAAGTGTGAAGTGTTTTAGGATTTCATCCCACAACAAATTTTTCACTGAGTCTGGAACCACGTGTGGATTATCTGCTTTTCCCTTCCATTCTCTATAGCTGATGGGCACGTTGTCCCTTACAATGGCTCATGACCGTGACACATACGTGTCCTTGATTTTTGGAGCACATGGTTGGCGATCGATACTGTGATATGATACATGACATGGCCGGTGAGTACTTGTGTACGCCCTCTCTTTGTCTTTTTTGATGTGGAGACTGAAGCCTACAAGTTCTTGATTCGTTATTTAATTAATTATGTAAGAATTGAGGTTAGAGAAATAAGAAATATGAAGTTAATGCATGAGATATATATATACCTCGTGGGAACATTCAATACTTTCATTCACAAGACTTTCCTCATTATTTCCAGTATTGTCCTCAATATCTGCTGCTGTGTCCTCGACAGGGGCGGCATCCTCCTCATTCGGAGGTATGTTCAAGTACATGTCCGCCTGACTACACTCCTCGTCGGTGAAGGTTGCAATCGTATTTGTACCACTAGCAATAATGTCGGCCATAAAGTTGTCATGGTTGTCATCCATCTGGAATAAACAAGAATTTTCTATGAATTTCTAAAATGAACAAGAATTTACTAAGAATTTCTTTATTGAACAAGAATTTTCTATGAATTTCTGGAATAAGCAACAAGTTTTTCTATGAATTTGGAATAATCAACAATTTCTAAAACTTTCTAGAATAAACAAGAATTTACTAAGAATTTCTTTATTGAACAAGAATTTTCTATGAATTTCTGGAATAAGCAAAAAGTTTTTTCTATGAATTTCTGGAATAATCAACAATTTCTAAAACTTTCTAGAATAAACAAGAATTTACTAAGAATTTCTTTATTGAACAAGAATTTTCTATGAATTTCTGGAATAAGCAAAAAGATTTTTCTATGAATTTCTGGAAATAATCAACAATTTCTAAAGCTTTCAAGAATAAACAAGAATTTACTAAGAATTTTTTTATTGAACAAGAATTTTCTATGAATTTCTGGAATAAGCAACAAGTTTTTTCTACGAATTTACGGAATAATCAACAATTTCTAAAACTTTCTAGAATAAACAAGAATTTACTAAGAATTTCTTTATTGAACAAGAATTTTCTATGAATTTCTGGAGTAAGCAAAAAGTTTTTCTATGAATTTCTGGAATAATCAACAATTTCTAAAACTTTCTATAATAAACAAGAATTTACTAAGAATTTCTTTATTGAACAAGAATTTTCTATGAATTTCTGGAATAAGCAACAAGTTTTTTCTATGAATTTCTGGAATAATCAACAATTTCTAAAACTTTCTTGAATAAACAAGTATTTACTATGAATTTTCTTGAATAAACAAAGTCGAAATATTTCTACTAACTTGTGGACGAACGATGCTTATTGGTGGCGGTGCCGTGTGGGAGAATGACATAGGTGACGGGAAGTCACTTGTTCGAGACGACGTGGCAATCGTCGACTTCAGAACTATCAAACTATGAAATTGTATATTAGAAAACAATTAAGAACTCAAATACACAAATAAGATTTTGGTCCATCGTCATTGGTGCTAATAAATTTATATGTATGATCAGTATATACACAAAAATATACAAAGCATTACAATTTATTTCTAATTAAATTTTCTTTCCATTCCTATAAATTTAAAAACTTTCATGCATATCTATGAATTTTTTATGACTACGTATATATCAATTGATAAACTAAATCAACAATTTATTAAAATGTTTGCCGACGCAAGCATTTCACAGTCGGTGTCAAAGGCAAAACTCAAATACCAAGGCCAAGAAGGCAAAACCCCGGCCGGTCATTCACACGATGCGGCCGGGCCGCATTGTGGGCTAGCAAGCGGCGGCGGCGCAAGACGGCATACCGGTCGGGCCGCCGACCGGTACGGTCCCCGATCCGGACTGTGGGGCGTGCGCTGGGAGGAGGGGCGGGCGGAAGGGTGCCGCAGGGAGAGGGCGGCGAGTCGAGGAGGAGATGCGCGGTGAGGGGGCGCGGTCAGTGAGGAGGCGCGCGGCGCGTCGGGTCAGACCTGGCGGTGAGGGTGGATGTCGCCGGCCGAAAGTTGGCCGGGCGGCGGGAGATGCGGCGCTGCAGTCGGGAGGGGCGCGGCCGGGAGGAGCGGCCGGAGAGGGCACGTCCGAGAGGCCTCGTCGGGAGGGCGCGGCCGGGGACGGGCGAGGAGAGGCGGCGGCGACGACGAGAAGAGAGAGAGAGGCGGCGATTTGGGGAAAACAGCTAAGTGCCGATTCGAAGGCAGGGGCTTATATAGAACGCCCCACCTTTGTCACGGGTCGATTCCCCAACCGTGACTTAAAGGTCTTTAGTCCCGGGTTGTATTACGACCCGAGACTACTCTCTTTGTCACGGTGGTTTCACGACCGTGACAAAGGGTATTTCATGTGAGCCCCCTAAAGGCAAATTTCGCCTTTTAGTCCCGGGTGCTGTTACCACCCGAGACAAAAGGGGCCACCCGGGACTAAAGGGCAATTTTGCGCGCGAAGTTAACATTTTTCTTTTCCTTCCTCATTTATCTCATTCCTTTTTGCTTTGAACATTTAAAAAATCATTAGTTAAAATATTTGTGCCATGTAAAATTATATTAAGTTAAGACCAAAAAATAACTACTTTTCTATGCACATATTATTTCAAGAGTTGAAACAATTATTTCTAATTTTCGTTTACAATTTGAAGGGGAAAATAAATTAAATTGAAAATATCAGTAAACCAACTCAGAAAAATCTCTGCTTCAAACACATTTATGAATTCGCGTATTGTCTTTGAATGATCAACATGCTCAGGCCTCCAGTTCTCATCATCCAGCTCATAACGGAATATATCATCAAACTCATCCTTCTTCTCATCTTTGTCTTTGTTTACTTTTTGATATAATGATCCATATAACTAATTATCAATTTTACATTTACCTAATTTTTACAATGACTTACGATATACATACGAAGTCACCTGATGGCTATTACAAGGCACGACATTAATTAATACCAATGAGTACAAGTCCCAAGCTGAAGCTGGTCAGCTTCTACCTTTTGAACCTCTGCTTCAAACACATTGATGAATTCGCGTATTGTCTTCGAATGATCAACATGCTCAGGAAGAATGTAGGGGTAGGCCTCCAGTTCTCATCATCCGGCTCATAACAGAATATATCATCAAACTCGCCCTTCTTCTCATCTTTGTCTTTGTTTACTTTTTGATATAATGATCCATATAACTAATTATCAATTTTACATTTACCTAATTTTTTACAATGACTTACGTATACATATATAGCGCACGTAACCTCCAGTACCGACGGAGCAAGCTGTTCAAGCAAGATGTCGACATTCTCTCTCTCACTCTCTGGAAAAGGTGTCTAAGAGCTAGTATATATATGCTGGAGCTGACCTCCTGAGAGGTGTCACCGAAAATACTATGCTTGGGCAGCTTGCTCCTATTGGTACTGGAGGTAGTGCAATATATGTCTGAATGCATGGTACTGGAGGTGTCACCGAAAACACTATCGCTTACTAAACATGTTGAAGACAATACATGAATTCATAATAAAGTAGCTATTTAATAATAATTAACAATAAGTTCATAAAGGTTCACATAGCTAGCTAATTAATACAAGTTCATATAATAGGGTACGATACAAAGCCTTATCCATGCATGCATAATGTTACGGAGCAGCACGCGCTTGTAGATATAGAATATGATTAATGTCTGCAATCCTCCAGCCTAGAACTCCCTCAAAATAAGCTAGAGCGCGTACTAGTGCACTCTCTCCGCTTCCGGAGGAGTGTCACAAACAGCACTGCAGACATCAAATAATGGAGCCTCGGGTTCTGCTGGCTTGTAGAAAGTTAGAATTGCTTGACTCTTCCAATTGTTGGTGAAAAACAGCTCCCCACTATAGTAATCCACCCCAACTCTTTCCACGATTTGATTAAGAATCGCACGGAAGCTAATTGAAGCATAGGTAGAACCAGAGCGATCCTGCACACAATCAAATGATGATGAGATATAATAACCTTATGAAAGTTCAAAATATATATGTACCAGAAACAAATTAATTAAGAATGAATAAAAATTCTTATATATAATATATATATATATATGTATATATTATACCACAACTCGATGAGTCCTGCAAAGCCTCTCTGTAGTCTCAACCACATTGCCTTCACCCGCCTCGAGTTGCCTTAATTTAAAATAGGAAAGGTCCGGCACGAAGCACCCAACATTATTCTGGAGCTGTTGTAGACAATTCTCTCACAGCCTCTCTCGGGTTAACCGAATACGTGATGTTGAGCCAATGCTAATGGCAACCATCGGGTGTGGCGCGCCTACTGGCAACTGGCCGTAGTCTACATATCGAGCAGGTACGGTGAAAGATATATACACTCTTGCCATGTGCTCATCAACATGCTCAGTTTGCACTATAGGAGGAGTACCATTCATATCCCCAATAATGTCTCTAAGCCATCTGATATTGTTGATAACCTACAATAATTATATATGTAACTAAAATTACAAATTTTCCATGTGAAATGAAAAAAGTTCTATGTAAAGCTAATTAATTTCAGTTATTATATTACCACGTTAGCTACACGTCCCGGATCACCCATTTGCAAGGTAATCTCGCGGTGAAAGTGCAATCTCGGACGTAGGCAACGGGTCCTCCAAAACACCTCCACGGCCACCAAGACCTCCACGGCCAATGCCACGGCCACCACGCCCGCCACGGCCACGGACTATGCCACGCCACAGCGCCATTACCAACACCACGGGCGACATTGTTAGCTCAAACTATATCCAAATCAAAATAACACACATTATTCATAATAAATAGGATTAGTTTGCATATATAGATTGGATTCAATATATGCATAAATAGAAAAACAAAAGGGATAGAATTCAACACTATTATTATCAGTACATAACCTTTACGAACCAGACTCATAAGACCTAGATGCTCCGGGAACTACAACAGTCACCTCACCGCCATATACACCGGCTCTCCCACTTACAAGACTACATGCCCTACACCTCCTATCGGATACGTCCCAACATCACGGAGCTGCAGCAGGTCCCCACCTAGCCCGTGATGTTCGATCCTAATTAGGACGTAATGTGTATCAAAAACAAGAAAAAAAAGAAAATGCTTACATTTATTGTATATAAAATAAAAATACTTAATAAAAGAATTTAATCTTCTATTTCCTCCTATAGCTACCTAGAAATAAAAGTATTTCTAAACAATGAAAGAATGGAAATACATACCTACTACATTTTCTGTATGTCTATTATTTTCTTTATGAGCATATATTTTATAAACTATATGTACAAGTAAAATTCAATTTTATGAAAACAAGAAAATAAGAGAATGCTTACATTTATTCTATATAAAAATAAAAACATACTTAACAAAAGAATTTAATCTTCTATTTCCTCCAATAGCTACCTAGAATAAAATGATTTCTAAACGATGAAAGAATGGAAATACCTAGTACATTTTCTCAGATGTCTTCCTTTATGAGCATATATTTTATAAACTATATATATGTACAAGAAAAATTCAATATTATGAAAAACAAGAAAATAAGAGAATGCTTATTAATACAAATTTAATGAAAGAAGGAACAATGCAAGTACCATCCTAACTACATTTTCACGTGTATATACAAAATCTCATCTCTCTAATTTAAGCTCCTCCTACCTAGCTACAAATTAACATTTCTATTTTCTCCATCTCTAAACCACAAAACAAAATTTAATCACAACAAATGAAGGGAGGATGAAGATTCAAATCTTGACAACACTTTGGAGGAGAGAAATCTTCACAAACTAATGAAGAAAAAAATCGCAGCACCACCCTAGGCTTGAGTCGCCATGGAGGGGGAGGAGCTTGAGCTCGCGGGTGAGTGGTACGGTGAATTGCTCGGGTGGCAGGAGGAAGAAGGAGGTACGGTGCTTATATGGATGTCGGCCATTAGTCTCGGCTGGTGTTACGAGCCGAGACTAAAGGGCACTGCTGGTCTCGGCTCGTAACACCGGTAGGGACTAATGCTGTCTCGGGTGGTGTTACGAGCCGAGTTTGGGTGCCCTTTAGTCTCGGCTCGTAACACCAGCCGGGACTAAAGACCGGGGGCAATTATTGCCGGATGGAGCCGTTGGGAGCCCCCTCTTTTGTCACGGTTGGTAATACCAACCGGGACTAAAGCTGACTCTGACAGCCATTCGAGCCACGTCGACGAAGGCCTTTAGTCCTGGCTCCAAAGTTGAACCGAGACTAAAGGCCTGAACCTAAGCCTCGCTCTCTACCAGTGATATGCAAGTGCGTTGCTTCCTTAAAGGTTTTTGTTTTATAGGAGCGCAATGTAACTTGTAAATTGAGCTTTTATGCTTCCATCGATTCTCATTCAACTACCAGGCTGCTACAAGGACAACAAATTGCATATGCCCAACACTACCTGAATTTGTGAAGTCGCTGTGTGTCGTAGGCACACAGCGAAGAACAAAAAACACATGGCGACTTCTTCGCCTTGTGTAAAAGGAAATTACACACGTCGAATAGTACACGGTGACGCCAGACATGGTGAAGCACCTCTTCGCCATGTGTCCTTTAGCGGGCGCTCGGTGATACTATTGTCGTGTGTTATACGGGACACATGGCAAAAAAAGGAGGAGGACGGCAGGGGACCGAGACGACGGTGCAGGGGGCCGGCTTCACCGTGTAGCAAATAATACACGCAGTGACTATTTTCCAAATGAATAAAAAAAGGGTTAATTGGAAATATGCCATTACAATTTTCAATGATTTGAGATCTGCCATTAAAAATCACCACCTCCACAACCACCGCCGCTCCCACCATCACCACCATCGCCACCACTCCCACCACTACCACCACCGCGCCCCCCATTGCCACCGCGCCTGCCACTGCCACTACATACCTCCCTAACCAGATCTCGTCAGCAGAGGAAAAAGTCGAGGCGCCGCCGGATCTAGGGCTGCGGTCACCGGATCCGGCGTCGCCGCCGCGAGCAAGAAGGAGGGAGGAAGGGGGTCGGCATTGAGGGAGGCAAGCAGAGAGAGAGAGGTGTACTAGGTACACCCTCACCAGATCCACCACGAGGCCGTGCCGACGGGCACCTTCACTAGATCCGCCGCTGAGTCCACTCGTTGGATCTACCGCCGAGACCGCGCTGCTTGGTCCCCTCACTGGATCTGCCGCTCCATTGATGTGTTCTCACCCACCAGTGTTACCACGCCCCTCTCCCACCGATGCTCCCCAGTGCCAGTGAGGGGCGACCGGAGGCGGAAGGGGAGGACCAGAAAAGCGGAAGAGGGTGAACAATGGTAGAGAGAGTGCAGGAGGGTCCAACGGGGAGGGAGGAGGTAGGGATGCGGTGAAAAATTAGAGAGGGGGCAGCGTCGACTGCTTCAGTAGCGAGGATGTAGAGGGTGGCCGGAGGGGTAGTGAGGAGGGGGCAGTTTTATAGGTAGGGTTAGTTGGAGAGAGGGGGCGGCGGGCTGTAGGGCCGGCTGGCCCAATACTAGTTCGTCGAGTGCCAAAATTTGGGCCAACGGTATTGTTTTGTTTTTCAAAAATTCTATCAAATACATTTAATTAGTTAAATATAGCAAACAAACACAAAAAATACCAATATTTAACATGGAGTACAACATGGTGTATGTGAAAATTAGAAAAACTTCTAAAGTCAAACTCAAATTCGACCATCACTTTCAATTAAAACTTAACTGCATCCTTCTTAACTCTATGAAACTCTTCGAAGATGTTTCCATTTGTAAGCATCATACGTGCAAATTTTCTCAAATTTTTTTCCATATTCTCCACATATGATATGATGAGATATTGACAAATCTCATAATCTTTGGATCATTTGCATTTTTAGAATTTTAAAATCATCCAGAGACACATACGTGGTCGTGTTTCCTAGTCAAGTTGTTCGAATTATCTTTTGATTTAATAGGTAAGACCTTAAATTAGGCTACATAACAGGAATATCATCTTTTCACTCATTTTATTCTATTGTTTCAATCACTTGCTGTTCATATTTGATTTGATTCAATAATTTCTTGAATTGGAATTAAGTAGTTAAATGTAACAAAGAAATACAAAAATGCTTTCAATTTTAACATAGATTACTAGATGTACCATATGGAGTGGAGAAAAAGTTTGGCGGTTTGAACATGAATTTTTTGAGCTCCTTCGTCATGTGCCATTAAAAAGCACACGGCGAAGAGGTATACTTCGCCGTGTGTCAAACAAAGACACACGGCGAAGAGGTATAGTCGTTGTGTGTCCTCCTTTGACACACGACGAAGAGTAACAGCCAGCTCCAGTTCTGACGTCTGTCACCTGTGCTGAGCACGTGGAACGCACATGACCCTTTTCATCGTGTGTAGTAACCTCGACACATGGTGAAACAGTTGGTCGCCATGTGTCTAATGGAGGCACACAGCGAAGGAGTTGTTCGTTGTGTGTCTAATTGAGCACATGACGAAGGAGTAGTTCGTCGTGTGTCTAATGGAGGCACATAACGAAGGAGTTGTTCATCGTGTGTCCCTGGGAACACATTGGCGTCAACGTGTGCCCGATAGAAAACACACAGCGATGTACAGGTTTCCGGTAGTGCAAGTACACTAGATATTAAGAATTAGCCTATATCGCAAGTAGTACAAGCTACCTTGTTGATACAGTCATGTTGATAAGGGAAGCAACAAATCACAGGATCAACCCCTCCTTTTCATTTCACAATTACTTTCATATATACTTTTGCAGTTAAATATGATACAAGAGTTAAAAGTTTTGGTGAGATGATGTTTGATGAAGTGCATCAACCAACCTCAGTGTTCTGGCAGAGTCCTTGCATTTTTTTTTTGATGCATACGAGGAAGTTGAATATTCACAATGGAACGTGATGAAAGAAGCATCAGCAAACCTTGATTAGCAAACATATTTGTTGATTGTCAGATGCAAATTCCATAAGCCAACATCTTCTTTATTTAAATAGATCATAACATGATGTTTGGTCTTGCCAGATCGACGCCTTTAATCAGCAAACATGATTAGCAAACATACTGCTTCATGGTGTTTGAGAATGGCGGCCTGATGTAATAGTACCACAAGTCACAAGTTGCTGCCCGTGCCCGTGCTTCGACTATTCAAGTGTGGCTAGCAGTCATGCATGTACCTGTGGCATTGTGACATACGGTACTTTGACATGGCCGAGCAGTGGCACGGCTGATGGAAGGGTCCTCCATGGCTGCCGCCGCAGGCTGGTTGGACTACATGGTAGAGAGAGGTTATGTCTTAGCGCATTAGAAATTCCCAATGCCTCCCATCTCCAACTGAAAACATTGCCTAAAGGCCCATTCAACATTGAAACTGATGTCATCCTGTTCAAAACTACAAACTACGCATCATTGGTCCTGGCCTCTCCTCGAATTATATGGTCCAGCAGTCACTCCATATACTACCTCCGTTCTTAAATATATGACACCATTGACTTTTTTCATTTGTTTGACTATTCGTATTTTCTACAAATATTTTTGCAAATAAATAAATCTGCAAGTTAAATAAAGTACATTTGATAATAGACATAAGGATCCATATTTTACTTTAGTTAACTAATTTATTCAATAGATACTGATGGCCAAAGTTGGAGTAAAAAGTCAACGATGACATATATTTAAGAACGGAGAGAGTATATACAAATGAGCTGAAGTTTAATGTTTAGAGGTTGCCTCTGCCATAAAGCGTGTAAACTTTAAGAGGGATTTACATTTGTAGTGTAGGTGCACACACTTAATTCAGCTCTTACGTTTCCATTGACCCCACAGCTTCATACTAGCTCTCTAGTTCGAAGGATAATAAAGATTGCAATGTAACAAGCTAACATATATTGATCAACACTTGCTTAATGCCTGGCACTCTGTTGATCAGTGAACACTACGTTTATAAAAGAATTATAATATAGGGTCCCCGTCTTGCAGTAAGAAGGATGAGAAAAAAACATTGTGTTCACCAGTTATCAAAGGAAGATACAGCTTTCTTATAATCTGTTTTAGTGACCCCCCAGACGTATCATCGGACAGGCACTTGCAGTCATGACTGCAAAGTAGAAGTAGTCCAGTTAATTGTAGACTGCAAATTGAGAAGGTAACATGTTATAGTTTTTTTTTTTTTTTTGCGGGTAACATGTTATAGTTTTCTTAGGATTTGGGTGCAAACAATTGTGCAGTTTTCCATTTCATTTCTTTCATCTCGCTGGCACCAAATTAAACGTTGTTGCAAGTGGTAAGAACAAACTCAAGGGAACGTACAGTAAGAAAATGCAGGTCTTCTTTCATAGGTCAAACACATAAAGACACATCACCATTCAATTTGTACATTGCAGAAAATTACTGGGACTCTTGGCAGTGATAACTGTTAGAAGATCAGATAAGACGGAAAAAAATAGTCAGATAAAGAAGATAAAATTTTCAGTTGGTTTGGTTTTCCCAGTGTGTCAAAGCCACCCATCCTCCTCATAGTCACCATTCAACCACGGGACCATATGTGCCCTTCACCATGCCTCTCCTCCGGCTTCGATCTTGTTACCGTAGTACCGTACTATGTAATGAGTTGAAGTTATGGTTTGGATGTAGATAGCCTATTTTTCACATAAGGCACTGTACCTTTGTAGCTGCCTGCAGTTTGGGTTTTATTGAATCATAAACACGCTAGATAGATTGATATAATTCTGACAAGCAATGCACCAGCTATAAATGAGTCATTTAGGGGACAAAATGGTTTGAGCATTTTTATTTTTTCATCCCCACTTTAAGTGAAAAAGCACAGGACACGACACACATGTCCACTGTATTTCTCTCAGTGTGTCAAATCAGATGCAAACCCTATCAAATATAGAAAACGAAGAGAAAAAGAATGAAAATTCAAGCAAAGAATTAAAAATAGGGGACAATTAATCATCTAACGGTTACGTGGTGTCGTGGACAACCGTATGGTACCTTGATATTGGTGCAACAGTGTGCTTACGCAATGGTTCCGAAATGTCTTTGCATGGCAACCCACCACGTAGGGGACAGGTTGGGCTACTAGGTTGACCCAGGTTATATCTTACTACAATAGAAATTCCCAGTGTCTTCCATCTCCAACCGAAAACATCACCAGCTAGGGGCCCGTTCAAGATATACTGAAACTGCCATTCTTTTCAATAATACTACAAACTACTCACCATCAGCCCTGGTGGTCTCTCCAGTTATATGGTATATAACTATATATATACTCATTCCATACAATTGACATGAAGTTTATTGATCTCACCAGTTATATTGGTATATATATACTCATTCCAATAAAGCGTGTAAACTATATGAGGGATGTACGTTTGTAGGTGCAAAAACTTAATTGAGCTATTACATTTCCGTTGACCCCACAACTGCTGAGCTCCCTAGTGCGAATGACAATAAAGAGTGCAAGGTAATGAGCTGACCTACATTGATCTACGTTTGCTTAATGATTGGCACAATGTTGATCAGTTAACACTATGTTCTAAAAGAATTGTAATATAGGATCCCCGTCGTCTTGCAACAAAATCACTGGTAGAGCGGGAGGCTTCTACACGCCCCTTTAGTCCCGGTTCAACAATGGAGCCGGGACTAAAGGCCTTTCGTTGATGTGACCCGAAATGGGTGCTATAGCCGCCCCCCTTTAGTCCCGGTTGGTATTACCAACCGTGACAAAAGGGGGCTCCCAACGGCTCTGTCCAGCAATTATTGACAAAAGGGGCCCCTTTAGTCCCGGGTGGTAACACCACCCGGGACTAATGGCCGGCGTTCATATAAATACCGTGCCTCCTTCTTCCTCCTGCCACCCGAGCCATTGTTCACCGTACTCACCCGCGAGCTCAAGCTCCTCCTCTCCATGGCGACTCAAGCCTGGGGTGTTGCTGTGAATTTTTTCTTCATTAATTTGTGAAGATTTCTCTCCTCCAAAGTATTGTCAAGGTTGGAATCTTTATCCTCCCTTCATTTGTTGTGATTAAATTTTGTTTTATGATTTAGAGATAGAGAAAATAGAAATTTAATTTGTAGCTAGGTAGGAGGAGCTTAGAGAGATGAGATTTTGTATATATACGTGAAAATGTAGTTAGGATGGTACTAGCATTGTTCCTTCTTTCATTAAATTTGTATTAAGCATTCTCTTGTTTTCTTCTTTTTCTTATAGAGAGAAAATTGAATTTTACTTGTACATATAGTTTATAAAATATATGCTCATAATAAAGAAAATAATATACATACAGAAAATGTTCTAAGTATTTCTATTCTTTCATCATTTAGAAATGCTTTTATTTCTAGGTAGCTATAGGAGGAGATACAATATTAAATTATTTTTTAGGTATTTTTTATTTTTATATATAATAAATGTAAGCATTCTCTTATTTTTCTTGTTTTTGATATATAGCCCCACATCCTAACTAGCTACAGTCGAACATCTCCGGCTAGGTGGGGACTGTAGCTCGGAGATGTTGGACTGTAGCTAGATAGGAGATGTAGGGCTGTAGCTTGGTGATGTAGTACTGTAAGTGGGAGAGCCAGGTGTATATGATGGTGAGGTGAGACTGTTGTAGTTCCCGGAGCATCTGGATCGTCTAAGTCGCTGGTTCATAAATGTTATGTACATTAAATAATAGTGTTGAATTCTATCCCCTTTTGTTTTTTCTATTTATGCATATATTGAATCCAATCTATATATGTAAACTAATCCTACTTTTTGTGAATAATGTGTATTAGTTTGATTTGAATATAGTTTGAGAAATCGTCAGTGGCGTTGGTAATGGCGCCCGTGGCCATGGCATAGTCCGTCGCTGTGGCAGGCGTGGTGGCCCTGGCCTTGGCCGTGGAGGTCTTAGTGGCGGTGTTTGGGAGGACCCGCTGCCTCGATGTCCAGGATTGCACTTTCACTGCGATATTACCTTGCAAATGGGTGATCCGGCACGTGTATCCAACGTGGTAATATAATAATTGAAATTAATTTGCTTTACACAGAACTTTTTTCATTTCACATGGAAAAACTATAATTTTAGTTACATATATAATTATTGTAGGTTATCAACAATATCAGATGGCTCAGAGATATTATCGATGATATGAGTGGTACTCCTCCTACAGTGCAAACTGAGCGTGTTGATGAGAACATGGCAAGAGTATATATCTCTTTCACCGTACCTGCTCGATATGTAGACTACTAGTTGCCAGTAGGTGTGCCACACCCGATGGTTCCCATTGCAACAGTGGGCTCAACATCACCTATTCGGGTAACACGAGAGAGGCTGGGTGGAGAATTGTCTACACCTCGAGAATAATGTTGGGTGCTTCAGGCTTGGGACCTTTCCTATTTTAGATTAAGGCAACTCGAGGTGGGTGAAGGCAATGTGGTTCAGACTACAGAGAGACTTTGCAGGGCTTATATATATATACGGTGAGGCTAAAATGAAACAAAGTGCAATCTGTACAGCAGATGCACAGACCCCGCAGATTCAACCAATTGCAACAGGCTGACTTGAGCAATTGCAACTGTAACACCATACCAATTGCAACTCGACGGAAAAACATTCTGCATAACAAATGTACAGACTCCTGTAGTTAGGAATGTTCGACTACACTAATTGCAACTAGACGGACCAGTTGCAATTGGATGCAGACCAATTGCAATCGGACCCAAGTAGTTGCAACTAGGTGCTCACTGCGTGTAAACCAATTGCAACAGTGAGACTAGATCAATTGCAACCATGACACTATACTAATTGCAACTCGACGGAACTAATTACAACAAATCTGGCCTGTTGCAACTAGATACGAACCAATTGTAACTAGACCACCCAATTGCAGTCCGACGTGAACCAATTGCAACCAGAGTAAGTCCAGTTGCAACTAGAGATGGCAATGAGTGCCCGAAACCCGAAACCCGATGGGTTTTTGCTCCATTAGGGCACGGGTTTGGGTCGATTTTTATACCCGTGGGTCTACTAATGGGCAAAAAATGAGACCCATTGGGTTTGTGGGCATGGGTTTGGGAACATAAAACCCAAACCCGTGAACCCATGGGTTTTTAGACCCGACTATATATCACTAAATAAGCCAATATTCTTAGCTTACACCTCAATTTTAATGGTTAAACCCCAACTCTTACATGCATGTATTATTTCTTATCATGAGTTTAATTGTTAAACGATTTATACTATACTTTATGTCACTCATATGAAGTGCTTTGTTAACATGTGGTGTTACGATTGGATAGCTAATACTACATTTTCGTTAATTTACATCAATATTGAATGTGTATGTTTCAAATTGTGAAGATATACATGTATTGAATTGTGAGCACATGTATAGACGTATATGTCGATTTTCTTGTTTGATTTGATACCCACGGGCGACCCGTGGGTACCCGTTAACCCGATGGGCATGGGTTTGGGCACAAAATTAAACCCGTCACGGGTCATGGGTTTTTGATGGCGGGTTTTGTATTCATGGGCATGGGTTTGGGATGGCAAAACCAGTGGTTTGTGCAGTTGCCATCTCTAGTTGCAACTGAGCAAAAATCAAATACAATCAGGGTGGGTGCATTCTCTATGCAGAATGCACCCAAGTGCATTATAGCAAAACATTATATATATGTGTGTGTATATATATATATAATATTATATATATATTAGAATAACACCCGATGCAGGCACGCTTGCGAACCTCCACCGATCCACCTCGCGCACCGCCCCTAAGCATGCAAGTGGTGTCACCATTGGGTCAACCAGTGTCCAACCCACTCGACCCAATAAGAAGTAATGGGTCGACCCAAAACTAAGAAAAACGATTACCCAAAACTAGTGGGTTACCCAAAAGCTCCTCCTACTCGTCACCGCCGCCATGCCTCCGTGCCGTTCTTGCGCGCAGCGGCCCTGATTGAAGCCCGCCTTGTGGCCACGTCGCGCCGCCGTGGCTCCGCCGCTGGGCCGCGGCCGGCTGCTGGCCGCCGATGCCGTGCCGGCTGTGAGCGATCGCCCGCGCGCCCGCTGCTCCGTCCTCGGCACTTTTCGCTCGCCCCGCCGTAGCCCACCTCGCCTCCATGCCCGTGAGCACCCTCGGCCGCCTCTCGCATCCTTGCGGTCGGGGTTGGGCTGCAGCGGGCTCGCATCTTGCGCGCTCGGGCGGCCGCTACGCTCGCGGAGGAATCAGGAGGGACACATGCTTGAGGCCTTGCTTGAATCACGGAAGAAGCGTCTCGAATCGGCTGCCGGCGACTTGAGCAGTGGCGGCGGCCCGGCTCGCATCGCCCGTGCAGGCGGGCCAAGGGAGCCGCGTGCGGGCGAGCGATCATTGACCCGACCGGCTAGAGGCGGACCTCGCGCTCGCCCGATCTCGAGGAGCAGATAAGTGCTCGATCGAGATCTCGTCATCTCGCATGTTGGTTCATTGGCCACGCGAGGTCCTCTTCTTCGTCCACCAGCGGCGTCGTCCTCGCGAGGTCCTCTTCTTCGTCCACCAGAGGCACCGGGAAGATGCGGCGGGCCGTGGTCATGGGGCCGTTAGGCGTCGGGCACTCGCGGGTCGCCGCGGAAGGCGGGGAGGCGTGGCCGGACATAAGCCGATGGCGTCGTCGTCCGGCCGTCCGGGTCGGGGTAGCGGAGGAAGGGTGGTTGCTGGTAGACTGAAGCCGCGGAGGACAAACGGCCGAGTTCTTGGGTCGTTGCGTCGATGGAGGAAGGTGTCGGTGAGCGGCGGCGGCGGGCGAGCGAACGCCGCAGCGTTACTGACGGCGAGAACCTCTTCCGCGGGAGCGGCGGCGCTGGGTTACCCAGATGACCCAGAACACTTAGCACTATTGGACATCAAAATTAAATGGGTCAACCAAGTGGGTAATTACACCACATTATTTTTTTTGTAGTGGGTCAATGGGTTGGCCCATAAAAATCTACATCCCTACCCACCCCCCCCCCACCCACCACAGGTTTTTTATTTTATTTTATTTTGATATCCTAATTTTTTCGTCGGATGAAAACCGCAAGGCGACGCATCACCTGAGATCGTGCGCAGCAGTTCCACACCTCCGTCGCCCGAAGTAGCAGCTCCCCGCCGGAGCTTGGTCCCCGCCGATGTTAGCTGCTCTCCTGCCCATCTTACGCCCTCCCTCCTCCCCGTTCCGGCTACCGTGGAATCCCGCACGCCTCCAGGTCGAGGATGGATGCGGCACCAACACCCTGCAGGGACTGTGAAGCGTTGGAGCGCGAGGCGTCGGGCCTCGAGGGGACGGCGCCATGACGAGTGGTGAACGTCGGGACCTTCATCCGGCAACGGTGCCATGGCTTCACCTTGCACTGTTGTCCCCTCCCCGGGCGGATCTGGTGGTGTCCGGAGCTTCGTCTCGCATGGAATTATTCCATCCCCCCTCGCGTGGATCCGGTGAGGGCAGGCCCGGCAGCTCCCGCAATGGTGAGATCGATGAACTGCATATTCCCTTTCTCCTATTTCTCTCTATCGCAGCTCTTGTATTGACCCAGGTTGTCCAATTAGGTGCCCATATCCTCAGAAAATCACAGACCCCGTGCTCAAAGTTGTTGTTTCATCCAATTGCCCCCTCCACCCTCGTATCCCTACAGCCACAGATCCATTCCTCCGCTATCAATCTGTGCTGAATCAAATTAGTTGCTTTCCTTTTTCCTACGCAAAGGGTCTGAATATTTCAATTTCCGACCGCATCAGTTATGTTGGAAAGAAAATCCTGATCCCTGGTAAGTTAACACTTTCGTTTATTTCCATGGTCAGTGAGATTCATTCTGTGCCGAGATGAATTGATGATTATGCACTATGCTGTTTGCAGTGCTTTTGTTGCTGCTCGCTGATTATTTAAATTGGTTGCATTCTGTGCTTTCTCTTCCACTATACTAATTTATCATTTGACACATGATAATTGATATGTAAAGACCTGAAAGGTCAGAAATGTATTAATCATGCTATTTTGGTAAGCCTAATTATCCCATTATTGTTTGAATAAAATCCTCAATCGGTTGCTGCAAATCTTGGTGCTTGTGTGAGCCAATCGTCCCCATTCAGGCCGGCAGGTACGAGCTCTCGAGGTGAGCAGTGGCGAAAATCCCTGTACTGATTCATCCTTAACTCAACTTCCTTAGATTAGGAGCTGATTCCCTTTGGATTATTATTATTATTGTTATTATTACTTCACTGTACATCCATTTTTCTTAGAACTTCTCTGTTGTTCTATTTAGCCATGAACCGAGAATTATTGTAGTAGCCATATCATCTGAATCTAGATTTTACCTGAGGTTATAAAGCGTTGTTGCTCTGCTAGTACTGTCCAAATGTGCCTGTGTGCTGCAGGCTTGATACTGCCTGTTTATTTCTAGAATTCTGGCAGATGCACTCAGTATGCTTGCCTATTGCCTATCTTGTTAAGCAAATTTAGCTGTTATGTGCCTTTGTGTTATTGTTGCTCAGCTCAGTGTTGTATGCTCGACCAAATCCATAGTGCTGTTGGGAGATGGAGTGCTAGCATTAGATAAAAGCAAACCATGGTAGATGATGCATCCTACAGTTAGGTTCCTGGTATCTTGCTTTTATTGTCGTGGTGATAGAAATACTGGTGTAATTATTCTGTATTATGAATTTGAGATTGTGTCTTCTGTCATGAACAGCTTTTGCACTGGCTCAAACTTCATTATTGGTGCCATTTGTTTTCACAAAAATATTTGGATTTCGTACATAGTGAATGATTTGTAGGTTTCATCTATAATTATTTTCATGTCTGGAAATCATAGATCATTTCTTAGTTAACCAAAATACTAAAATTGGCGTCTGAAATCTGAATTTTGGGAGAAAAGATGTATGTTCCATTTACATACTGGTTAGCATTTCCATGGTTTTTAGTATATGGGCCCCCATGTATCTATAAGTTTGTTTTTCTCTCTCAATATGCTGTATTTTAATTTTATATGTCATTGTGGTGTAAAAGCGGCATGCGGAGATATTCGGCACCTGCATCAGCAGGTTCAGGAGCATGAGTCTCCTGATGGATGGTCTTTTAAGTTTTAATTATGAGAAATCAGATCACTCAAATTTTGAGTCGTAAGTTGATGATATCATGTTTGAGTTTGGATACTGTCATTTGTGATCTTGTAGGTGGTGCAGTTCAACAAGCGGATGATGCAGTAAGAAGTGCTCCCGCAAGGACGTCGTGCACCTGTCAAATGGAGTGTTTCTGCAATTCTGCAGTGGTTTCACTACATATCTTACTTTTGTTTCCATCACAGAAGTCATCAATAACATTGTCAGATGATTGCAAAGGATGAACTTACAGTAGTCATTAACCAATTTGTATTCCTTGGGACACATCGGCACATCGCTGCTCAGTGTATTTGCAAAATTCCCTGTACGTGAAAATGAGACAACACATATCATTAATTTGCCAGAATGATTTATCACAAGTACTCTCATATGATGAATATTTACAAAAGCATTTTCAATTGTATAGTTTTACTCTACTATAGTTGGCCTTTCAATTCGGAAAGACTGATAAGTTGGACCTGAAAGGCCTTTTGACATGATTACATTTTTTGCTTAAAGAAACGTGAGAATAACAGTTCAATCTGTCGTTCAGTTTCAATCATACAAACTGAATTATTTTTTGTTTTTAGTACAAACTGAATTTAGGAACTTAAAACTATAAAACTGTAAATACTTTTTTAACCAAACAATATTCTATTATCTCTATCGACAAGTTTATTTGTCCAAACTGGAGATATTTTCCTTTGCCTACCTTGTGGGTCCACCATATGGTTTGGATGTCAAAATAGAACGATATGATCTACTTCTGTTCCGTTTGTTTCCTGCTGCACACGCTATAATTTTTGCCGCACGAAACCAAGATGAAACAGAAGCCGGTAGATTCAAAAAAAAAAAACAAAAAGAAAGAAACCGGTTGAAGGAAACCATGCTGGAACGAACGTGAAAAAACCAGACGTGGGAGGTGGGGCGTACGGGTGAGAAAACTGGACGGGGGAAGCAGGACGGATCGCGGGTGAATGAACATCGGGTGGACAGGAGGCTCGGGTACTGAATAAGTTATTTGGTAGCGAGTGCAAGAATAATGGTCATATATATATAAATTTTTTATTCATACTTAATTAATTTGTTTCTGTTATATATATATTTTGAACTTTCATAAGGTTATTATATCCCATCATCATCTGATTGTGTGCAGGATCACTCTGGTTCTACCTATGCTTTAATTAGCTCCCGTGCGATTCTTAATCAAGTTGTGTAAAGAGTTGGGGTGAATTACTACAGTGGGGAACCGTTTTTCACCAACAATTGGAAGAGTCAAGTAATTCTATCTTTCTACAAGACAGCAGAACCAGAGGCTCCATTGTTTGATGTTTGCAGTACTGTTTGTGACAGTCCTCCGGAGTGAGGAGAGTGCACTAGTACGCGCTCTATCTTATTTTGAGGGAGTTCTAGGCTGGACGATTCCATACATTAAACATATTTCATATCTACAAGCACGTGCTGCTCAATAACATTATGCATGCATGGATCACTCTTTGTACCGTACCCTATTATACGATCTTGTATTAATTAGCTAGCTATGCGAACCTTTGTGAACTTATTAATTAGTATTAATTAGCTACTTTATTACGAATTCATGTATTCTCTTCAAATTATCAACATGATCAGTAAGCATGTTTATTTTGAGTTGGTTTGGTACTATTTTCAATTTAATTGATCGAATTTGCACTTAGGGATTCTGATGAATAGCATGCATTCAGACATATATTACACTACCTCCGGTACCGATAGGAGCAAGCTGCCCAAGCATAATGTTTTCAATGACACCTCTCAAGAGGTCAGCTCCAGCATATATATACTAGCTCTTAGACGCCTTTTCCAGAGGGTGAGAGAGAGAATGCCGACATCTTGCTTGAACAGCTTGCTCCGTCAGTACTGGAGGTTACGTGCCCTATATATGTCAGCTTCTAGCATTTAAACCAGTACTTGAAACACATATCTATGAAGTCACATATTGTCTTCAAATCATCAACATGTTAGGTAAGCATGTTTATCATTCTGAGTTGGTTTGGTACTATTTTCAATATAATTGAATTTGCGCTTAGGGATTCTGATGAATACCATGCATTCAGACATATATTGCACTACCTCCTGTGCCGATTGGAGCAAGCTGCCCAAGCATAGTGTTTTTAGTGACACCTCTCAAGAGGACAGTTTCAGCAAATATATACTAGCTCTCTTAGACACTTTTTCCAGAGAGTGGGAGAGAGAATATTGACATCTTGCTTGAACTGCTTGCTACGTCGGTACTAGAGGTTACGTGCACTATATATGTGAGCTTCTAGCATTTAAACTAGTACTTGAAACACATATCTATGAACTCACATATTGTCTTCAAATAATCAACATGTTTGGTAAGCATGTTTATCATTCTGAGTTGGTTTGGTACTATTTTCAATGTAATTGAATTTGCGCTTAGGGATTCTGATGAATACCATGCATTGAACATATATTGCACTACCTCCGGTCTTAATTGGAGCAAATGCCCAAGCATACTGTTTTCAGTGACACTTCTCAGGAGGCCAGCTTCAGCAAATATATACTAGCTCTCTTAGACACCTTCTCCAGAGAGTGACAGAGAAAAAGTCGACATCTTTCTTGAACAGCTTGCTCCGTCGGTACTGGAGGTTACGTGCGCTATATATGTCAGCTTCTAGCATTTAAATCAATACTTGAAACACATATCTATGAACTCACGTATTGTCTTCAAATCATCAACATGCTTAGTAAGCATGTACCATTCTAAGTTGGTTTGGTACTATTTTCAATGTAATTGAATTTGTGCTTAGGGATTCTGATGAATACCATGCATTCAGACACATATTGCACTACCTCCAGTACCGATTGGAGCAAGCTGCCTAAGCATAATGTTTTCAGTGACACCTCTCAGAAAGTCAACTTCAGCATATATATATATACACACGGTAGTGCTATTCACCCTAGGTGTAGAATAGCATTCTACACCCAACCACCCATACAACAACCCAACACCCCACCGAACGGATCCTACCTTCCTCTCCGGACCCGTTAACACACGTTGGACCCATCTTCTTCCCCCGTTCCAACCGAGCTTCCTTTCCTCCACGCGAGCGGGAGCTGGGAGCGACGCGACCATCGAGCGCGAGCCGGCGCGGAGCGCGTCCTTCGGCAACGAGGGCGCAGCCGCGTGGACAGGGCGCCCCAGGGGGAGCAGGCGAGCGCGAGATGCACCCCAGCGCAAGGCTGCGGGGCGCGAGGGTAGGCCGGCGGCTTGCGGAGCGCGCGGCGCTGGGAGGTTCCTAGGAGGCTCGGAGCACGCGGGCAGGCTGGTGGGCAGCGGCTGCGGCGGCGCTTCGAGCGCGCGGCGCGGGGAGAGACCCGGGAGGCCTGTGACCGGTGGGCAGCGATTGCGGCAGTGGTGTGCAGTAGCTCCAGCTCCCCATCAGCCCAATAGTCAAATCTCAATCTGAATTGAGATTTTTCTTTGTCCGCCGGTGTGACAGAGCTGTGAATGCGGAAATCCTGACGAGAAGCAGAGCCTGACGTGCGCGGGTACCGGCTAGCTGCAAGACGGAGGACGCAGCAAGACAGCAGGTGCAAGCGAAACGATGGATTTCAGCATCAACATCCTCGTACTGCTCATTCACTGCTGTCAATCCACGAATCTTCATGGCATGTGGAACTTCCGATTTTTGTTACTAGCATACTGTGGATTACTGCTGATGTGTTGAATTACTGGCATACTAATAGAACCTTCTAGTAATCGTTGTTCACAACACATGATTGGCATCGCTGCTGGTGGAATTCCTTCTCGATCCCTCGTAGTGATACCTTCATCTCAGAATTTGCGCGCATTGTTTGCTAGGAAAAAGATGATTACTGTTTGGCTACAGCTTATTGAGCTCATGGTTCGTGAGGATTATTAATGTCAGGAATTACTGTACTAACTATGCTATTCATGAACTACTGAAGCTTTTTCGATGATTGTGTGCGTATGAATGCTAGGGAAATAAGCTTAGTGTCCTGATTCTTGGATTACTGAAATACTATTTGTGTGTATGTAACACATTAATCATCAGAAAATGTTAGTGTTTGTGTGTTCGTTAGTAATTAATAATCTCAGTCGTCATTCTAAAAAAAATCTCAGTCGTCAGTACTCTGTAATCTTTGTCGTCAGTACTCATCAGTAATTAGTAATCTCAGTCGTCAGTACTCGAGAGATCTGAATTAGTAATTGATAAAATTTACATGGAAAGCATAAATGAGAGGAAGTTCAGTAGTAATTAATAATCTCTACGAAATATGTGCTCTACACAGAATTACTGAAGACGCACTCTCTATCTCAGTATGGGATTAGTGTGATGCTCCAAGAAAGAACAATCAAAATGCAGTGATGTTATGTGGCTCTGCCTTGTTCGGTTATGTGCCCTTGTTCAGTAATGATGATGCTTATCTGCTGAATTATCTAAAGAGAGTAATGTGGGCATAAAAAATTACTCTATTATTGGGTTAGTATTACTGTGCAAAATCAGTTAGTGACCTTCAGTAAGAAAAAACTGAATTACCAATGATGGTATATGATTACTAAATTACCAAAAATCTCAAGATGTCAATGTAATCATGGCATATTATTGCATTACTAAATATACAAGGGGTCACCAAGAGGGTACAAAATTACATGCAAGGGAGTATACAAGCAGTGCCTGAAAAGGAAGAGGTCTTTAGCATGTGCTTATACATACATATTTGCTTGAACTACTACCACTTCTTCTCGCGTCTGTAGTCTGTTAAAAAAATACTGAAACTGAGCACTAACATGTGCTACAACCTATAGGTTGAACTACTACCACTTCATCTCGCGGCTGTAGTCTGTTAAAAAAAAATACTGAAACTGAGCACTAACATGTGCTACAACCTACAGGTTTCTAGCAAAATGACAGAAATAAATAAATCGATTTTGTTTTTGCAGAAAGCCCATGCATACATCACTTGCGGCATGATGGTAGCTTCAATGATTCTACAACTCTGCTCGCATATTTGAGCACACCAGCTTGAGCGATGAAAAGAATTTAGATTGTTGAAGGAAATTGCCATGGGACACACAGAGGGGAGAGCTTGCATTATTGTAGAGTTTCATGTTGCTTGGAATTCCTGCAATTGCTGCTGCTTGCAACCGTAGGCGATTCTCATTGTTGCACTGCAAAGTTTCATGTGTTAGTAGCAAAAAACAAAGAATATACATGATTTACTAAGCACATATATGTATTACTGAACATAAAAATGATGTATTACTGAGGATATATTACTAAACATATGTTGATGTAGTACTGACCAAATATTACTAAGTATATATACTTAGCATATGTTGATGTATTATTGAGCACAAACATGTATTACTGAGCATATATTACTGAGCACATACATGTATTACTGAGCAAAGATTACTAAACATATATTGATGGGGATGAATGCACAGATTACTGAGCATATATTGAAGGCTGCACATTTTACTGAATAAGAAAGTTTAAATGAATGGACTACTCTCGAAAGTGGCATTGAACAAATGAAGTTTATACTATGCTTAATTACTGAAGGACTACTTGATTACTAAAAATAACTGAAACGAATTGAAACTTTGAAAAGCTTACCACAGGGAGGAGGGGGGGTACTGGTACAGCTCGAACTACTAAAGCGCATTATTTACTCTTGCTTGGAAACAACTAAATTTGTATTGGTTCAGCACTTCAGCAGCTATTTCAGAATTACATATCATGGATTACTAAACAAGATTAATTACTGAACACAATTGATTGACTACTGAAACGAATCTGATAGATTGCTGAACATAATTACTGAGAAAAGGTGTTGTACTAAATGTGCAATACCAGTAGTTGAAGAGCTGAACCCCAGAATTGTATACTCTCGAACTACTGAAAAATGAGGCTGCTGGGTGAATGGAGCACGGATCATAAAGGCTATGATTACATGATTACTGATATTGACACATGATTATTGAATTACCTAATATCTCAAAGTTGCCAATGAAACAACTCATGTTACTAATATTAAATTTTGTCTGCACAGAAGGTTATTTGGGTAAAATAAAATAGAAAAAGGGGGCAGCATTTGCGCCTATCAATTGCCTCTAATTACGAAATTACTGAAAAAAAGGGGGCAGCATTTGCGCCTATCAATTGCCTCTAATTACTGAAAATTACTGAACCGAAAAGAAGATTACTAACAACATGAAAAACTACCAACATAGCTCAAAGCACAGTTTCTATCACTGAATCAACATGGAACATACCACAAATCACTTGGACTATGAAAGGAATGATTACTGAAGTCTTATTGTATTTAGTAGTTCCACATTGTTGCCAGGAGGAACTCCCCCACAAATTGCCGTTAAAAAAATATTGTTGCCAGGAGTCTAGGATACAAACAGCTTCCTATCTGAAACTAGGATTGTGCCCGTGCGTTGCTACGGGCTAAAATATTTAATTAGAGCATCAAATAGAGATTATAATAGTGTAAAAATTTATATAAATACTAAAATATTTATTTTGAAGGATATAGTTACTAATCAAATAAAGAAAAATATGCCCGGTATTCCAAAGTGTACTCTGTGTCTTTGTAAAAATCGACGGGCACAATGATGATGATCCATTGTACTGCCCCTCAACCTCAAGGACTAACCGTATTTCCTGAATATGGCAGAAGAAATTAAGAAATAGATGGCCACAAGAGGTACAAGGGTGATGAGTTATTGTTCTGACTTTACACACAAGTTAAACACGTCAGATCGATGATAATTAATTTTCTCATGTCAGATTGACTAACCAACAATATACCCTGCCTTCATCCTCATCAGGATATAAAGATTCTATCCGATGCTGAAACGTCATCAGTCTGATGAACATACGGCTTGATGGATGTCCTTCGCCACCACTCCTCAAATGCCCTCTGCAGATCTGGGCAATTTTACCCAACTTCAAGAACCTCCCAAACCATGGCAGTAGAATAGACCTTTGGTCGTCCAATGGAAGCGTCAAGATTGTCTGCCCAAACCCGTCCTCGACGAGCTTCCTGTCAAACGAAGTGATTAGCATCAAGAAAAGAAAAATATTCAATATTGTTCACACAGCAGTACAACATCTTCTGTCTCTGATTTGTGGAACAAAATGCGCAAATCCATACTATCACTGCAACAAGAGTATGCATACCTCACTTGACTTGCAGAACCTGCAGACCATCATATCTTTGGGTTGCCTGTTTCCCTTGAGCATCATTTGCAAATTGGCAGGACCGCTGCTGCAACAGGATGTTGTGTGTCTTGCTATCACCACAACCTTCCTTAAAATCCTTGCTCTGATGAGTACATACATCCTTCACTCCAAGTTGTACTCGGCCCTTTGCTGCCAAACACCAACTTCCTCTTCTGAATCTGTTATCAAGTTCAGAGCTCCTTTCTCTTCTGAATTTGTTCTCAAAAATCACTTACTATAACCTCCAACATATCTGCAGTCCACTCTGACTAAAGTCTTTAGGACCTTGACAGAAGCAAACCTGATATCAGCATAGAGGAAGAAGGAAAACCAAATAAAATAAAATTGTGTGCGAATGTATCCAAATATAGCCCCCATTGATATATCCTGCACATTTCTAACAAAAACCCACTAAAGTGGCATTTGTACCAAACAAATAGTTGTGGTAGAGAATCAACCCTGATTTCATATTGCAATTACAATTGCATGATGTATGATAATCTGCTGTAACAAAGGATGGTGCTTTGGAACACATAAACTCATGTATGAAAAAAATATGCAGGAACACAAAATATTGTATTATCACGAAACCATATGGACTACAAGGTAATAAACAGAGTAAACCGTCGGGATCTGATGTATGGTCATTCCACTACCATAGGAAGCATTGACATGTTTCATCCTCCCACAATTAAGAAATAAAGTTGTCCATAAAACTTGGAGGCATTATAGACAAATTATTATGGTGTGGCACATAATTTAACCACCCAACCTAGGTGATGGAAATGGTCGGTTAGCATAAACACCAGATATGCAAAGGATATGAGTATGTGACCTACCCAAAGAAAAGTAGAACCATATTCTGAATTTAGATAGTCAATTAAAGCAGACAAGGCTTCTTCCTGCCCGGAAACAACACCTCACTCCCATGAAGATGTAGGTCGCAGTGTCTCCAGCCAACAGCAATTCCATCCTTGCATGTGTCAACCTGAAAATAAAATTATTTTACCATTAGATAGTCAGTTCACAGTGTTTGGGTCATCTTTTAGATAATTTTGGAGCATACTGAGGCCAAAAAAAGAAGGGCATGACATCTTCAAGGGCAATAGTCAGACCATCTCCCTCTAAGTCTTGTGGGATAAAAATGTTTTTCACAACTGGAATCAACCCTTGGAGATCATACACCCCAATACTATGGTTGAATGTCATAAGCCCAAATAAAAAGATTGGAATAAGAGCGGTTCTATGGTGAAAATCCGAATGAGGAAAAATCAAACTAAATTCACAAAATACAATAATTCAAGGAACCATAACCCAGGAAGTTCAAACTGTTCAGAATTCTATACCTTCTAGGGCAGCCAGAAGTGAACTCTTGCTGACCTCCAGAAACTTGTTACAAGTGTAAACGTACCAGGGACAATATGGAAAAAAAACCACCTCACTTTGTAGCTTAGGCACATGCTCGCAACTGCAGGCGATGTATCATTGCGAAATTAGAACAAATTATTGAAAATAATTCAATAGAAATATGACAGAGATTCTGTGAGTTCTGTACATATCACAGAGATGCTATGAGCATAGCATCGAACTTTGAAATATTGCAAAAAAATCAAGAAGATTAAATGACACGGCAATAAAAAAAGTGTATCAAAATAAGGGATCCCAGGCTGGTGGCACAAGAATTTTAGAAACTAGGCACCATTTACTTTTCTAGCATAAACATTTTTATCTGAAAACCTCTCATTCGGCATGGAATAATTTAAGTGTTCTCATGTTAATATTTGAATGCATCCAAGAATAATTGTTATCAAACAGACTCAGAATTCTACATCTCACAAAAAAAAATGCACGTGATGCAAAGTAGACACTTGGAAAAGCTCAAGTAAACAAAAAGAACAAGTACCATTAAATGATCCTCAAGATTAGAATGTGCTTTGTTTGCAAATCCCCCTAATTACCTATTCAGAATCATTGGCCATCTCAACAATTGGTGCAAAGGATGTAGAGAAATGAATAACCTTTCCGAGATGTAAATATCATGCTGGTATATATCTCCTTGCCCTCCTACTACTACCAGTTTGCTGCTAGGACTAAAACTGGAGTTATAAGAGTATCTTTATTTTCTAGTGGTAGTATCATTTAATCTGCAAAAATAGAACATAAAACATTCATGCTTTCATTTGACTGGAGTCACAGGACACCATGGTAACATCATGAAGAAGAAGAAGAAGAAGAAGAAGAAGAAGAAGAAGAAGAAGAAGAAGAAGAAGAAGAAGAAGAAGAAGAGGAAGAAGAGGAAGACGAGGAAGACGAGGAAGAGGAAGAGGAAGAGGAAGAGGAAGAAGAAGAAGAAGAAGAAGAAGAAGAACCCTTTCCCTCAAATCACCGCCATGGTTTGGCCACGATCCTGCAAAAGCACATCCAAGAGCTGCAGGTCAGTTCAAAAAGCACATAGTAGATCTAAATCAGCAGGAAGGGAAAAAGGGTATGCAATGACCTTCTCGGGCAGTGGTGACTATCGTTGTGGATCGATCAATCCAGGGTTGCCGTGGCTGTTGAACAAATGTTGCACTTTCTTGGGCCCATCATTTATTCTCCATGTGTCTTTCATGTCTCATCCTGTTGAGCTCGTCCTTCTTTTCTTTTGGCATTGTTGCATAGCGTTCCCTGGTCTTCTGCCTCCTCTCATTAGGATCCAAGACCCCTATAGCCGTACCACGTGGGTCATCGTCACCTGGCAACACAACCTAAGAAATTATACTTATGACAGCAAACCTAAGAAATTATAGTGGAACCTTTAGAATAAGAACATTTATTCTTATAATATTCAGCTATCATATTTAGTTGGATGTTGGAATGTAGTCTGCCAGTCTTCTAAAGAAAAGAAAACATGTATAGGTTATATATGTCGAAGGCTTTCAATTGGAACAAAGAAGCAGATATCCTTCTGTAAATTAATTCTGTAGCTGTCTAAGATTTGTGTACAGGTTCCTACGACATGGATTTTAAACTGAATGTTGGGCTCATTCAGGCATATAATTTGAAGGATTGCAAAAGGTTTGCACGTAGGAGAAACTTGCTTACAGTGAAAAAGTCAAAGCTAAGAGATTAGTTATTTACCTGGTGTATGGTAGAACTGAAATAAATTCCTGAATTATTGTCAGTCCATACTAAGCAAGGCCTGAATTCTTGATTAGGGTCTAAGAATCATTATTGAGAATCGAATGCAAACCTAGGATCATAGCTGATAATTTCCTGGACATCAGACAACATACCATGGATGAACATGCATCTTTCCAGGAAGGAAAAATCACCTGGTTTGCACGACAAATCTTTCACGCAAGAGAAAGGGGCTGTCGCCGGCGTTAGGGACGGGAGCGGCAGAGTCCAAGGGGATGGTGCAGCAGGCAGCCGACGGCCGGGCGACAGAGCGGCGATTTCTTGTCCGACGCTGCGCTCCCGGCCAGCTCCAGCACCTGCGAATGGATCGGCGCAGATCAAAAAGGGAGGACCAGAGAAGAAAGGGAATTGGGAGATTACCTCAACGGCAAAGTGATAAAAAAAATTGGCGAGGTACCCGAATGCAGGAGGGCTACAGTTGGTGGTGATGGCGGCGGCTCCGGCGGACGGCGGTTGATGGGGATGGCGGCTAGCGACGTTAAATGGGGTGGATCGGGGTCAGGGACGCCGTCGGGGGTGGCGGAGAGGAGGGGGTGGCGACCGCGGCAGACTGCGGGGTGGGTGTTTTTTTTTACATTAGAAGGCGCATTGAGGTGGGGGCAACGGGAGCGGACCGCGGGGGAGGGCAGACTCACGCGGAGGCAGATTCACCGTGAAAGTACGACCAAATTCTTGTCTCCACTTCATTCTTTTTAGGAGTAGAGATTAGTTCCCATCCATTGTTGGCGTGAAAAAATCAACTAGGAATCCACATAATACTAAAATGTACTACTGAACTACTGAAGAAAAATGCACACATAATACCGTATTACTGAAACAAATTAATGGCCACATTGAATTTTGAATTTTGAGCCACGTTTTCACTGTTAAACTGCATGAACCACAAACCCATAGAGCCCCATGAGGCCATGACACACAAAAAGAACCATGAAAAAACCATGGCTACCTGACCATTAACTAGTAAGCTGCAATTATATAAAAAAAGAGAGGTTAAAGCCAGAGGTTTGGTAATATATGTATGCAGTACTAAACCTCAGTAATTACAAAACATCTCAGCTACCCCCTAGCGCTGAAACCAAAAATGCTCAAATGAATTACTGAACTAAATCGTCACTGTCATCATTGTGGTGGTCGGTCATTCACCAAGCTTGCTGGGCTCTACATTGGATTATTGAATTTAGTCACAAACCATATCACACCTACATGAAACCACAAGCCTGGAGAACCCCCATGGGCATACACAAAAGGTACTGCGTATTTATGAACTACATGCCCACGACATTGGGGAAAAAAGAATGATAAAAATTGGTGCATCGGTAACAGGAGGGGGATCTTGCAGTGTGAGATTGTCACCTCAATTCCTTATAACGGCTGCTCCTTTAATTTACTACCACCACGAGTGGGATTCAGGGTGAGATAATCTACCAAAAAATCAAAACCAAACAACATCAGCATCAATAACGAGATTGCACATACGTGGGCACCAATCGAGGTCAGGGATTGAGAATAGGATGATGAGTCATGCTCACCCTTGCCGGAGCATGCCGCTCGAGGATGGCACACCCGGTCCCGAGCACACAGCACCCTCCAATGTCGTCGTCCTTCGCTTCGTTTCCTGCGAATCGCAGTCATCGCTGCCGCTCGTGCAGTGCCAATGCTTGGGAGGCTATGAGAGGGGAGGGGAACTCGCGGCCCACCGCCGCCGCCGCCGTCGCCGCCACTCGCAACCTGCAGCCTCGCCCGCCCCGCTCGACACCGTCGGATAGAGAATCTTCAGGGGTTCAACCAAGCAGAGTGGGGGAAGGGGAAGTGGTCGATCTGCTTCCCCGTCGCCGCCACTCGAGACCCAATGTCGGCGCTCACGAACGCCACCGCCGCGGCCCTCGATTCACCGCCACCGCGCTCGGGGAAAAAAAGCAGTGGTGTCAACGGGATCCGTGGAGATGGAACGGTGGGGTCGGGACGTCGGGTGGGAGTTAGCGGGTCGGGTCCGAGGGTGGATGACGGGCGCGCGGGGTGATAGGTTGGGTTGGGTTGTATGTGCGTTGGCTGGCTGGTTCGGCCAGTTGGTTTGGGTGCTAGGGTGTAGAATAGGATTCTACACCTGAGATGTAGAATAGCACATAGGTGTGTGTGTATATATATATATATATATATATATATATATATATATATATATATATATACACACACTAGCTCTCTTAGACACCTTTTTCAAAGAGTGCGAGAGAGAATGTCGGCATCTTACTTGAACAGCTTGCTCCGTCTATATTGAACGTTACGTGCGCTATATATGTCAGTTTCTAGCATTTAAACTAGTCCTTGAAACACGTATCTCTGAACTCACGTATTGTCTTCAAATCATCAACATGTTCAGTAAGCATGTTTATCATTCTGAGTTGGTTTGGTACTATTTTCAATGTAATTGAATTTGCGCTTAGGGATTCGATGAATACCATGCATTGGAACATATATTGCACTACCTCCGATGATTGGAGCAAGCCCAAGCATAATATTTTCAAAGACACCTCTCGTGAGGTCGGCTTTCAAAGATATATATATATATATATATATATATATATATATATATATATATATATATATATATATATATATATATATATATATATATATATATATATATATATATATATATATATATATATATATATATATATATATATATATATATATATATATATATATAAGAGGTTATGTGCGCTATATATGTCAGCTTCTAGCATTTAAGCCAGTACTTAAAACAAATATCTATGAACTCACTTGTTATCTTCAAATCATCAACATGTTCACGAAGTGCTCACCAATTTTGATATTTTTCTGAGTTGGTTTATTATTATTTTCAATTTAATTTATTTTCCGTGCGACATCACCTGGTAATTAAACGTTGACCTGAGTCCACCCATGAAAAGATCCGGAATGGTGTCAAACTTTGACACAATGTCATTTATCAGTCGATTCAATTTATGATGCATAAACTAACTCAATTGATTTTTTTATAGTTATTTCAAATGAAGCATGCCGGCTTGCCCAACATTTGGAACATATATATGAAAATTGTAAACGAAAATTAGAAAGAATTTTTTCAACTCTTGAATTCATACGTGCATAGTAAAGTAGGTATTTTTCGTTCTTAACTTAATATAATTTTGCACGGCACAAATATTTTAACTAACAATTTTTTTAAATGTTCAAGCAAATGGAATGAGAAAAATGAGGAAGGAAGACAGAAATGTTAACTTCTCACGCGAAATTGCACTTTAGTCCTGGGTGGTGTTACCAGCCGAGACAAAAGGACCCCTTTTTTCTCGGGTGGTAACAATAAATTTGCCTTTCGGGGGCTCCCGTGCGAAACACCCCTTTTGTCACGGGTCGTAACACCACCCGTGACTAAAGGTGCTTTTGTCTCGGTTCCAAACTCGTAACACAACCTGGGACTAAAGGGGTGGGGAGTATATAAGCCGCATCACCTTCCAGGTCGGCACATAGCCGCATTTCGCCCAAATCACCGCCTCATCTCCGTCGTCGTTGCAGCCGCCGCCGCCGTCCTCATCGCGCCCCTCGCTGATGTACCCCTCCCCAACGCGCACCTCGCCACCCTCTCCCGCCGGCCGGCTCGGTACGCCCACGCACTGCATGGCTCCTCGACGCCGGCCCTCGACGCCGCCCTCCCATGGCGTGGCGATGTCCCCGGACCTCTCCTTCACGCACCGCCTCCCCGATGCAGCACGGCCCGACTGCACGCCTGTGGCCACGCCGCCACGCCACCGCAGGGTGCGTCGGCGTCGTCTGATGGCGCCCGGCACGCCTGTGGGGTTTTGCCTTCCTGACACAAACTCGTGTAATGCTTGCGTCAGCAAGCATTTTTAATTAATTTTTAATTTATTTAATTTAGTTTATCAATTGATATGTATAGTTGTAAAAATTTTGTAGATATGCATGAAAATTTTGAAATTTATAGGAATGGAAAGAAAATTTAATTAGAAATAAATCCTATGTAGATATATATATAGAGAGAGAGTGTGTTGTAATGCTTTGTGTATTTTTGTGTATATATATAGTCATACATATAAACTTATTAGTTTCGACACCTATGACTATGGACCAAATTCTTATTTGTGTATTTAAGTTCGTAATTGTTTTCTAATACACAATTTCATAGTTTGATAGTTCAAGACGACGACTGATCGCTCGAACAAGTGACTTCCCGTCACCTCCCCGTCATAGTCCCACACGACACCGCCGTCGACAAGCATCGTTCGTCCACAAGTTAGTAGAAATATTTCGACTTAGTTTAATAGAAAATTCTTGTTTATTCCAGAAATTCATAGTAACTTCATAGTAAAATTTTTGATTATTCTAGAAATTCATAGAAACATGTTGTTTATTCCAAAAATTCATAAAATGTTTTTGTTTACTCCAGAAATACAAAGAAAATTCTTGTTTATTCCAAAAATTCCTATGGAAGTCTTGATTATTCCAGAAATTCTTAGAAAATTGTTATTTATTTCAGAAATTCAAACAAAATTATTGTTTATTCCAGAAATTCATTGTAAATTCTTGTTTATTCTAGAAATTCTTAGAAAATTCTTGTTTGTTCCAGAAATTCAAAGCAAATTCTTGTTTATTCCAGAAATTCTTAGAAAATTCTTGTTTATTCCAGATGGATGACAACAATGACATCCTTATGGCCGACATTATTGCTAGTGGTACAAATACCATTGCAACCTTCACCGACGAGGAGTGTAGTCAAACGGACATGTTCTTGAACATACCTCCGACTGAGGAGGATGCCGCCCCCGTCGAGGACACAACAGGAAATAATGAGGACAATGCTGGAAACAATGAGGAAAGTCTTGTGAATGATAGTATGGAATGTTCCCACGAGGTATATATAGATATATATATACACATATATATAATATGTATATATATGTATATATACATATATATACATATATATAATATGTATATATATATGTACGATATATATGTATGTATATATATATGTATATATATGTGTATATATATGTATATATATATATCATGCATTAAGTTCATAATTATTATTTCTCTAACCTCAATTCTCACATAATTAATTAAATAATGAATCTGCAACTTGTAGGCTTCAGGCTCAACATCAAAAAAGACAAAGAGATGTCGTACACATGTACTCACCGGACATGTCATGTATCACATCACATAAGTGTTAGAGGTTGGCCAACCATGTGCTCCAAAAAAGATCAAGGACACGTATGTGTCGCGGTCGGGCCATTATGAGGGACAACGTGCCCCTACAGAGAATGGAAGGGAAAAGCAGATAAGCCACACGTGGTTCCGGACTCAGTGAAAAATTTGTTGTGGGATGAAATCCTAAAACATTTCACACTTCCTGAAGGCGTTGAACCAAACGATGTGAAGCGTTGGACTCTCACGAGGATGGCAACTCAATTTCAGAAGTTCAAGCAAAGAATCGGATAAAGATTATATCAAGAAGAATCGAACTCCAAATTAGATTGAATATCCTAAGTTAAAAGAACACTAGACGTCCTTTGTGGAATACAAGAAAAGTGAAGATTTCGCCAAGGCGAGTGCACGAGGGAAGACAGTTCATGGTAAGAAGGGGCACGACCATCATCTTGGTCGAGGTGGTTACGCACTTGCGATTCCCATGTGGCGAAAGATGGAAGAAGACCTTCTCGCACAAGGTACCATACCAGTGGTCTATGAGTGTCCCGAGCGAGTGAAGAATTGGTATTATGCTCGTGGAGGCGCAATTAACTCTGAAGATGGTACCCTTGAATTCCCACCCTCGTTACGAGAGGCTGCACTTGAGATATTGAAAATAATTAAAGATGTCAAAGCAGGGAGAGTGAAGGTTGACAGAGAGATGGATGAGCTCACTATGGCGCTCAGAATCCGAGAACACCCGTGACGCCAGGGGCTACTGGGTGGTACCGTGAAAATTTGCCTTTGGGAGATTTTGCCACCTATCGGCCGAAGAAGAAGAGAACGAAGAGAAGGAACGGCGCCAAGCGATAGAGCAAAGACTTAAAGAACACGAAGAAAACATGACGATAGAGATTGAACGGCGAGTGGCCGCCACCATAAATTAGATGGCCCAATCTGGAGAACTGCCCCAAGTACAAGTGGATCCTTCTGCTTGCAAAAGCAGTTGTGCTTCCACAGAGGTCCCCGAAGAGCAAAGGGTAATAGAAGGAGTTCAAGTGGACGATAGTCAACGGTACCCTGTGGATGACATCTGTCGGCGCACCCTATCTGAGCTACGCAAGCCATTCGGCATCATCAAAATGAAGGTATGTATAATTCATGCTATTATTAGCTCAATAATTGATGCATATGACTTAGAAATTTCTGGATAGACACTCACAATGACGGTTTAATTCATGCTAATAACTAATTAATTATTATTTCTCTACATATATACAGGTGGCGGACGGAAGTGCTTTTGCGTATTTTCTTGGACAGACAAGCCACGGCATGCCGATTCCACCCAGCTACGTCTTAGTTAGTGTAGAGAACATTTGTCAACCTGCTTTTGAGGAGCTAGAGCTAGACAACCCATGAGGTGATGGGGAAAAGACACTTAAGGATGCGCTACACGGTATCATATTATGGCCAAAACGTTACATCGTCATAATCCTCGTGAACGATGGATCTCAGAGATCCTGAGCCTCCATAATCATCTCTGGGGCCGTCATCACTACCTGCTCGCTCACCTTCTCCGCAAGAACCATACAATCCGGGAGAATGAGCTCCAGCGATCACGATGATTCCAACGACGATCACGATGATGACATCCCTCCCAATTCACCTCAACAACAATCAGCCGCTGGTGAAAGGACCTTGTGATGCCTAGAGGGGGGGTGAATAGGATCACTTAAAAAAAATCTGCAAAATCTTAGCAATGGATCGGGGATCGGATGACCCGACGACGATGGATGGGGATGGGGTTCCGTCACCGCACTGTCTTGGATCAACCAAAGGGGCAGGGTAAAACACAATAACTTATGAAGAATGTGAATTTGCAGAAAGTATATGAACCAAACTTAGTGTATTTGATGTGGAAACAACCTGCAACAAAGGATATTACAAGCAACAACACAAATATGTAGATCGATTCAAAGATAACTTCTAGGGTTGGGGAGAAAATGAAGAACACAAGCAAACAAAGGAGACAAGCGATTTGTTTACGGAAGTTCACCTCACTAAGAAGGCTACGTCTCGTTGAGGTTCCCACAAAGGGAGGGCTATCACGAAGAGCCACTTGCCTCACCCAATCCACCACAAAGGTAAATTGGTGCTCACTAAGAAACTCCACAAAGGAGAGGGTAATACAAATGTTCCCGGGTGCTCCACACGGAGAGGGCACTCAACGGGCGACGCCTAACCGTCTAGAAGCAAGCTTCAAGAGTAACAAACGCGAATCGATCAACCAAAGCCACCACAAGTGCTTCTTGAGAGGAAGGAGTGAAGAGCTCTCACAAGGGCTAAATCCTACACCTCAAATGTCTCTCACACCCAAACCCTAGGAGAAATCCTTGATTGGAGTGCTTGGGAGGAGTTGGGAGAGAGGGTTTGAAGCTTTGGATGTGTTTCAATGGTGGAGTGGAACCCTAGAGAGGAGGAAGAAGGGGTATTTATACCCACTTCCCCGAGCTAGCCGCTGGGGGCTTCTGGCCTGGCCGGGTCACCCACGGTGGTGGGTCACCCGCCTCCCTCCAAGATCTGCCCCGTGGCCACTCGTCTTGGGTTGACCCAAAAGGAGGGGAAGGTTAAGCGTAGTCTAAGGCTATAAAGTGTTTTTCTAATGGTTTTCTAGTGTTTTCACTCTTGAAAAAGATGAGATTAGATCAAGAAGGGCACTTGTAGCGAACTTTGACTAACCGACCGCATTCCTCTTTATAGTACGGTGTTTCCTAAACTCAAATTCAAACCGAAAATTAAAATTAAATCGCCGATTGAGCTTCAACACCATTCATAAGAAAATGAGGGCCTTCCTTTGGGTATTCACATTTATTTAATCTTTTAAGCTTGCACACATCTCATTGAAAGCATTAATCCTCCCAAATTGCATTGTCATTATCACCAAAATAATTAGGAGCCTAGATGCACTTTCAGCTGGGCACGCGCCATAGAGGTCTCGAGCACAATCTTGCAAGTCGGTGCAACCACCAAAGAAAAAACGACCAGCAAAGAAAAAGCCCGAGGCAATGAAGCTACCATGGGAGAGGACAGAAGAAGAAACAGACGTGATTTCAACACAAGAAGTCGTGGATTGGTTTGCAAAACTGAGAGAAGATCATCAACGTGAACGGCTGGAGGCCAAAAAAAATAAAGGTCGTCCACAGAGACTTAAGGATTTCATACACGAGAAGGAAGAAAGCAGAAGAAGGGTAGAGTTGAAAACGGACTATGACCGTTCGGTGGACAAGTCTTATCAAAAGAAGAGACGACGAGGGTCACCGAATAGTTACATCGAGCAAATACTGCGACGTGGGGACAGCCACAAACAAGAACAAGGAGAAGCAAATAGATGCATCGACGACCAATCCGACTGACTTTGTTGCAGACCTCAGTGCAGAAGAACAAGCAGCTCTTGAAAACATGTCTGAAGAACAACTGACTCATGTCATTGATTTTTATGAACAAACAGGAATGCCTGTTGGTGGTATTCTCAGCTTTCAAGACCTACCAGCGGATAAACATTTCGTACCTAGAAGGTGCTTTGAGCTAGGACAACCTTTAGTGAAGCCAGAATTGGTCAAGAAGCTCCCAACTAAGATGCGCAGATTTCATGATTGGTACTTGAAGAAGTCAACTGATGGACTGGAGATGTTTGGTATGCTCGTGAGACCTGAAGATTTTGCCCTTCAAAACGAGAAGGTGGTATGGCTACAATTCAAAGATATCTATGAAGTTTACCATCTGGACGCCGTGAATACCGATCCTATGATGGCCTGGTGTCTGTAAGTGGCATATTTTCATATGTTTATTAATAAATTTATTACATTTATCGATCTACTAATTAACATTTGGCTTTCTTTTTCTGTAGCCTGCAACTTACTGGGATGCGAATGAAGGGTTATTCAAGAGTTGCTTTCATGGACCTATCAAAAGTTAACCAACAGGAGATCCGGGACCAACGAAAAACAACAATCGAGACAATTTTTAGGACCTTATCTGAGTTTCATTACAAGAACTGTATACTACTTCCTTACAACTTCAAGTAAGTACGATTGTGATCTAATTATCCTTGTTAATTCTATTTAGTCAATTCTAATCTTTATGAGCATGCATACAGTTTCTACTAGGTTCTACTGATAATCAGTGTCGACAGAAGCAACATCATGGTGTGAGATTCATTGAGAAAAGATCCCTCACAATACCAAGACCTTCAAGAAGTATTTCACGAGTAATAATTCTATCTATGACATTTTCTTTAATGCAATATATATATTTAGCTTTTATACTAACACTGTATCTTTTATTATTTTCCCTGAGAGCTTGGACCATGTTCATTGCAAACAACCAAGGACCATTTCGACCATCAATTAGATGGGTCACTGATTTTCCAATACATAATCCAAATAACAACTTCAGATTGGGAATATTTAAAATGTATAACACTAGTATTTCATAATATGTTCCCCTCTCCACTTTAGTGTTTGAGACTGGAACAAGAGGAAATAATTTATGCGGGTACTACGTCTATGAGCACATACTCGCTTTTTGTGACAACTTGAGAGATGATAGTGTAAGTAAAACAAACCTATTAGTAATACATAATTTTTAACCACTTATATATTTAATGGTTGGGTGTAATATATTAACATATTTGCAAATTACAGAGGGATATAAAAAGGGATGCACTCATTGAGAAGGATCGTCTCTTGACAATTCAAGAAGCTCTCATGGGATTCGTCATGGATGAGGTGGTTTATCCAAAAGGAAAACATTTTTATGACAACCATCCAATTTATCGACTCACCTCCGAGGAAAGTTGAGACTAGAAATTTGAACTGAATGATATTTTGATGTATATATACTATAGGGTTTAGGGTTTTGATGTATATATACTAGTTTAAGAAAATACTATTTTGATGTGTATAAATTATTATGTGTATATACATTTATAAGTTTATATATGTAGATATATAGGTTTATATATAAGTCTAAGTGCGTATATGGTATATATATAGACAGGTATACATAGATGCAAGTAAAAATACGTATACATACATATACAGGTAAGACAACAATTAGAATATATGCTCAAATTGAAAACAAAAAAAGAGACGACACCCTTTAGTCACGGTTGATATTACCAACCGAGACTAAAGGGGGTGGGCGCAAGCGCTGGTGTGCCGTCCCTTTAGTCTCAGTTCGTAATACGAACTAGGACTAAAGGACCCATTTAGTCCAGGTTTGTTCACCCGGGACTAAGGGGGGTTTGTCTCTCATCATTAGTCCCGGTTGGACATGAGAGACCTAAGGCCTCTACCAACCGGGACTAAAAGCCCTCTCCCTACCAGTGAATGGAAGAGAAAAACAATTGTGTTGATCAGTTATCAAAAGAAATGCAGCTTTCTTTTAATCTTTTTTAGCGAACCCCCAAAGTACCATCGGACAGGCGCTTGCAGTCATAGACTGCAAATTGAGAATGTAATATAGCAAGATTGAGAAAAATTCTCCTCATTTTTCGAGCAAAACACGTGCACACTGCTCTGCATTCACATCCATGACGTTCACCTTCTTGAGTTTGAACGATGTAGAGAAATAGGGATGATGTGAAATGAACATAGAAATATACCAATGTGAATTGAAGAAATTACCACGTGTACTCTGTTTCTATATCCCTTGTTTCCTCGACTTTTGTCAATTATGTAAAAGAAAACAACTTGATTTAGCAAGAAACATTGGTCTTGGTGTACTGAAGGTTCTTATCTTAGTTGCAAGTGTAGGTGTGGATTGTAAGATTTCTAGTAAGGCGTACTTCATGCATGGCACATTGACAATGTTACTAGACATCTCATCTGAGGACAGAGCCGCACAGGCACATGCCAGTTCTTGAAAATTTGGTAAGGGGACCTCTTGCAGTGGTGGTGAGTGTTCTATGCAACATGGTGCATCAGAAGAAACCTTGACCCAATGCTGAACCTTATTCCAAACTTAATCTTTCTACTAGCAAAAATGCCCGAATGTTGCTATATGGACAAAGGATTGGATATAAAGTAAGCTGTGGTGCTATAAACATGATTTTGTAATTGTGGCATATTATAAATTTTTGAGCTATACATTAGAGGCAACTAAAATAGTAGTAATGATAATCTCACTGCTACGATAATAGGTTAAGGTTTCCCTATTGATGATTTCCATTTAGAAATCTTGGAATGACGTATTGACAGTGTTGGGGTAAAAACCGTCTCCCTAAGAGGAGCCAACACTCATAAAAGAAGATGCATCACCAGGAGAGAAATAGACAAGTGAGGAGGGGGGAGTCCCCTCTCTCAACCCCCTTGGGTTGTTTATACAGCTAAGGGATGGGATGGCCTTTTAGCCCCAAGCCCCTGGTGGGTACAAATATTACATCCGAACCCTAAAACTAGGATATGGGGTACCTTGTGAATCATTTCCCCCAACATTCTAGCCCCTCAGCTACTTTGGTTTGGCTGGTACAACAAAGCGAAGTAGATGAAAACAAGAGAAAAATGATTCACTAAACTTTTTCTTCGGCCCGAGGACATGCCCTCGTGACCACCCGCCCGTACGCCTCGCTAAAAACTCCATTCCAAAAACCCAGTGGGAAAAAATAGAATGGAGAAAAGAGCACGCACATCTCACGGGTCTACACATATGAAGTTATCAACTAGCCTAGCCAATGTCATCTTCGGTCTTCATTTGACAATGAAAAGCTTCTTCTGCGGTGCCGTCAACTTCGCCATTCTTGCCAAAAAAGATCTTCCCCCACTTCGTTCTCGCTTCATCCTCCCGAAGTTATTTCCTCTATGTAGTAGCCGAAGTAGAGAAGGTCGTGTGATGCTTTCCTCATCGTCCCGAAGTCCTCTTAGGTCTTCGATCACCCGCTTCGGGCAAGATGGGTGAATTGGTTCACCAAGATCCCTCCATAGCCCCTCTTGGCTGATGCTGGTGGCGAAGACCATGTGTCGTGGAAGTAGAAGTGTAGTTGATGTAGATTGTGATTGATGCTGATGCGAAGATGAAACCAATGATTGCGTGGATAATGCATTTGTCGGTGGTAGAGACACAGCTTCCATATAAATTCTTCGCATGCGACATTAACTGAAGAGATATTGAAGTCCACTTATGATAACCCGAACAACCATATCAGTATAACCGAAGAGCCAATGCTGAAATACTTGAAGCACCGCGGCTAGCAATCCATTCTTCCGAAGATTAATTCATGATAACCCGAAGAGCCATAGAGACGACCGAAGAGCCAATGCTGAAATATACGAAGAGCCTCGGCTGGCAATTCATTATTGCGAAGATTAATTCATGATAACCCGAAGAGCCACAGAGTTAACCGAAGAGCCAATGCTAGTACACCCGAAAAATTCAGCTAGAAGTTCATTTTTTGAAGACCAATTTCCATAATAACCTGAAAAAAGTTTTAAGACAAGGAACTACTTCGGAGGTAACATGTTTTTATGTCGAAGAGTTAGTGAACATGTGATGTAGCATGATAATATAAATACGAGTTATGCATAACAAGTAGCTGGTCTGCCATGCAAGCCCCAGCTACACGAAGTGGCCTGATAGCTCAACTTCGATTATGCTCTGAATAATATGACCTCGAGGTGGTTCGTCATCCCTGCCTCGCAATTTGCTTCGCGCATTCACCGTCGAAGGCTTCTTCGCTTGTGATAAAGCGGATGATTTTGCGACCGCGCCGCTTAACGGGTCAACTTATCCCTGCAGCATTTTACTGAGGGGCTTCGCACATTGACCGCCAAAGACTTTTTGTTCGCGGAAAGTAGGCCTTTAAGCGAATCATCATGCACTCCTCTTTGGAACAGATTGTTGCATGTTCCTTAACATCTTCGCGACCTTTGCAGAACAGTTCCCACATGCGCCCCCTCAAGCGATTTTTTTAAGTGAACTAAATGCGACTTGTCTTCACGAGGCCAGGCGCATGTGTTCACTTACTTTTGCAATGTTTTCCCGAAAGTAACAATCTCTTCGGATGATTGTTACTTGGGGACCAATGGTAGATAACGATGGTCTGGATAGTAAATGTAAAGACATTCATTGCAATCATATTCAAAGGATAATATTTGAACGAAATAATTGTACGTATATGAAAATCTTGCTAAAAAAAGTGAAGTTGAAACTGTACTGAAAAAAGGCAAAGCCTATCTTCGCTAGCTCATCCAAGTGCACGCGCATAGGGCCGAGTGAAAGAAAAACTGCACACCTATACTCTTTCTTGTACAAAAACGTCAAGCTAATTGTCTTCGCAAGATTTTAGATGAAGCAAGATGAAAAATATCAGTAGTTAAACTGTATGTGATAAAGCTGATTTCGATTGTTAGTACTTAACTAGATGATATGTGATCTCAGCCGAAGGAAAAAATAAACTAAACACATCGCAACATGAGTAACAGACTAAAGAGACAAGATCTTCGCTATAGATATGTGCAAAAAATTAAACTTAACCGAAGATAAGATAAACAAATTGATAAGTGACATTTAAGTAACGAAGAAGCCCCTCTACAAGTGAAAATACATAGTGAACTTTTGTGCCCTGGACGAAGCAGAAATTGATCTTGTTTTTAAGACTACTATGTATGCATAAAGCCTTAACTCTTCGACCTTGTTATCAAGTGAAGTAGAATGGTTGTGAAAGAACTATTGCACACTTAGTTTATTTCTTGTTCAAAAGATGTGAAAGTGCATCTTGGCCCCTAATTATTTTGGTGATGGTGACAAACACAATTTATTGTATTTAATCGTTGAACAAGATGTGTGCAGGATTTACTTTATTGAAAATCATGGTTTTGACCAAAAGAAGGCCCCCAACTCCAATTCGGCATTTTCAACTCAAGTCAAGGCTTAATTTATTTTTGATTTTGAATTTGAGTATAGGAAACACCGTATTATAAAGGGGGATGCGAATTGACTGCCAAGAGATGCTAAAAGTGCTTAAGGAGATTACCCAAGTGAGTGAGAAGAAACCCGAGTCGACACGTTCACATTTTCTCATCTTTCCCTCAATTCTCAGCCTTTGTCGGTACTACCGATATGGCCTCAGCAAGTTTTGCAGGGCCTCGTAATCTGAGCCTGCGATAATACCGATGGCTTGACTATTGGGGTTTTTCGGCACCCATCGGTAGTTCCGACCCCGGGTCGGAAGTACCGATAAGTGCCGTGAATGCACAGTAACGACTAGTTTTCAAGGCTTAGTATATATACCCCCTTCTTCCTCCTCACTTATTGCTGACCAACCACGGGACAAACACTCTCTTGAGCATTTACTCCACTTCTCCCCTCTCTCACTTAATTCCTTTGAGCTAGGGTTTGGGTAGAGCAGTGATTCCTAGTGAGAGCTAGAGAAGCTTTGAGAGCCCCTTCGATTTCCCTCATCTCAAGAGCACTTGAAGCATCTCCGGGCATCGATTCACATTTGTTACTCTTGAAGCCTGCTTCTAGACGGTTAGGCGTCTCCCGTTGAGTGCCCTCTTGGTGTGGAGCACCCGGGATCGTTTGTATTACCCTCTCCTTGGTGGAGAATTCTTAGTGAGCACCAATCTTCCTTTGTGGGGGTTGGGTGAGGAAAAGAGGCTCTTGGTGATAGCCCTCCTTTGTGGGATCCTCATGAGACGTAGCTTCCTTTGTGGGAGTGAACTTCGGATTAAATCTTGTGTCTCCTTTGCTTGCTTGAATTCTTTGTCTCTCTCTAACCCTAGAACTTGTTTGTGCCCGATCTATCTATTAGTTGTGTTCCAACTCATATCTTTGGTTGCAGGAGGTTCTTAGCTTCTAAACTAAACTCTTGATTCAAGTAGAATTGCTAGAATCGATTTACATTTCAAATTTCGTCCTAAGTTTCGAATCGTGGTAGTACCGACTGCACGGCACCGAGCCCCAGTAGTTCAAGGCAGTATCGGTAGTACCGACAGAAGTTTTAACCGCTGCAATTGTTTCAGAAATTTGAAGTGATCCTATTCACCCCCTCCCCCCTCTAGGCATCACAAGGTCCTTTCAATTGGTATCAGAGCCTAATCCCTTGATTTAGGCTTAACCGCTAAGGGATCAAGATGTCGGGGAGCGGAGACAACCAATCCGCCGAAGAAATCGCCGCCAAGGAAGCTCAAGAAAGAGAGCTTAAGGCAGCCCAAGACGTCACCAGGAAGGCCCCAAGCCGTTCCAACGGAGAGAGCCCCGATGACTCTTCATCCGACTCCGACTCAGACTCCGACTCAAGTGATGAAGACGTCAAGGATGATGATGATGTGGCAAGGAAGGCGGCGAAGAAGAGAAGAAAGGCTAAGAAGAAGAAGAAGGTCAAGAAGATGGCCAAGAAGCTCCTCAAGAAGATGATCAAGAAGGAGCAAGCCAAGTACACTCACTCCGGCTACTATGAAGTGCCCCACCACTACACACAATTTCCGAGCAACAACTCTAACGAAAAATTCTATTCCGTACATTTGGGAAAGCCTCCTCATTTTGATGGGAAAGACTATCCCAAATGGGCTTATGATATGCAAATGCACCTCTACGGGCTTCACCCTTCTCTTTAGAAGATTGTGGTTGTAGGTGTGACAATCCCCACCGAAGGAGAAGCCCTCACACTTGAGCATGAGCAAGACCTCCACCGCAACGTGCAAGCAACAAGAGTCATCACGGGATTCTTGTGTGCTCAAGAATTCAACAAGGTTCGAAACATCCAAATTGCCAAGGTGATTTGGGACACACTCAAGGAAGCACATGAGGGGACCGAACATGTGAGGCAAGGGAAGATGGACTTGATCAACGGAGAGCTTGAGCTATTCTTCATGAAGGATGGAGAGACCATGAGAGAAATGTATGATAGGCTCATGCTCCTTGTCTCGGACATTAGGGCTCTTGGAAGTGAAGATTGGGATGACTCCAAGGTCACAAAGAAGTTGCTAAGAGCTTTCGCCCCAAAGGACAAGAACCTAGCGGCCATGATAAGAAGAGATCCAAACTATCATAAGATGACCCCCAATCAACTTCTTGGAGAGATCTTGCATCAACAGCTAGTTGACCAAGATGTGGAGAAGTCTCTTAGCTTGAAGATGAACAAGAGCTTAGCCCTCAATGCTAGCTCTAGTGAAGTAGTGGAAGTAAAGCCAAAGACTTCCAAGACCAAGAAGGAATATACTAGTGATGAAGGAAGCACGGATGAAGAAACCGCCTTTGCCATAAGGAAGTACAAAAAATTCTTGAAGTCAAGAGCATCAAGAAAAGGCGGTGACGAAAGAAAGAAGAAGTCTCAACGCAAATGCTATGAGTGTGGAGAGTATGGACACTTCATTGCTGAGTGTCCCAAAAACAAGAACAAGAATGAGGAAGAGAAGAAGTACAAGGAGAAGAGCAAGGAGTACAAGAACAAGTACCAAGGGCGTGCTCACGTGGGTCAACAATGGGACTCAAGTGATGAAGATGAGGAACCAAAGAAGCAAGGCATGGCAACCATTGCCATGGCACAAGAATCATCTTCACCGTGCCTCTTCAACAACCTCTCCGACGATGAGGACCAATCTCACTTTTGCCTCATGGCAAGGGGGAGCAATGTACAAGAGTCAACCACCTCATCCTCTCTCACCTCTTCTTCATCCACACCTAGTGACATAGATGATCTAGATGATGAAAAAGAAATTGAGATCAACATGATAAAGCAATTTAGTAAAAAGGGCTATAAGGAAATAAAAAGGCTTTTGGAGAAATTAGAGAAAAAGAAAGTGTCTTTCCATGAGCAAGAAGACTTGCTTATCCTTGAGAAGGAAAGAAACCTTGCTCTAGAGAGACGCCTTGCCGAAGAGGCGGCTAAGGTGGAGAAGTTGACCACGGACTTGTCCTTGGCTAATAACTCCAACAAGAGGATGTCAAAGGATTACACTTTGGCAAATGAATCTCTAGCTTCCCTAAAGGCTACATATAGTGAGCTTCAATCAAGCTTCTCATGCTTGATGGATAAACATAAAAATCTTGAGGCAAACTATAGTACCCTTTGGGAAAGCACCAAAACCAATTCTAAGGTAACACTTGACTCTAGTGCCTCCACTAGCAAAGGTTGTTCTATTTGCTCAAATGTTGATATAAATGCTCTCAAGACTAACCATGCAAGGCTTGAGGAAACAATCAAGAGCAAAGACAAAGAGATAGCCCGATTGAACATGTTGATCACTCAAGACAAGAACGGTGCCAAGTCCATCCCTAAGGTGGTTGACAAGCAAGGACTTGGGCACTACAAGAACAACAAGGTCAATGGTAGGGTGGTGGTTAAAGGGCATGAGATCCCCTTGTGGAACAAGGGAGGCTACCTCAACACTATTATGGATATTGCTCATGGAGTCACCACCTCTACCACAACAAGGGACAAACCAAATGTTGTGAACACCACAAAAGGGAATGGTGGGGTTAATTCTCCATCAAAGACATCGAAGAATGTGGTTGAACACAAGCCCTCTCCCAACTACACTTGTGACTATGTTGTGACCTTGGACCACAATGGTAAAATTGTGGTCAAGTATGTTGGAGCCTACACTAAGAAGGCTATGAGGAAGAATGTGTGGGTTCCAAAAGTTTATGCTTCTAACCTCCAAGGACCCAAATCCTTTTGGGTACCTAAACCAAAAGATTAAACTTGTTTTGTAGGCCTACTCCTCCGGTGGAAGCGCATGATTGATTGATAGTGGTGCCACTAATCATATGACCAGAGATGAAGGCTTATTTGCATCCCTTGATCATTATGACAACCCTACGAAAACTATCATCTATGGAGATAATGGTCAAGGAGATGTGGTCGGTCTAGGTAAAATTGCTATCTCAACAACTAATTCAATTGAAGATGTTTATCATGTTCAAGGGTTAGGATACAACTTGTTGCTTTCACAACTTTGTGAGAAAGGCTACAATTGTCTCTTTACCATGAGGGTGTGACCATCTCTAGAAGGAGGATTCCTCTATTGTCTTTATGGGACCATCTAAGGGAAAGCTTTACTATGTGGATTTCACAAAAGTGAAGGTGGACCCTAAGGCTTGCTTAGTGGCAAAATCCGACTTGGGTTGGCTATGGCATCGCCGACTAGCCCATGTTGGCATGAGAAACTTGGCCAAACTTCAAAAGGACGAGAGCACATTCTAGGACTAACAAATGTTGTTTTTGAGAAAGATAGGTTGTAGTGTTGTCAAGCGGGTAGCAAGTTGGAGCGCATCATCCCGCCAAGAACATCCTATCTTCATCAAGACCATTGAAGCTACTACACATGGACTTGTTTGGACCAATTGCCTACATAAGCATCGGTGGTAACAAATATGGTTTAGTAATTGTTGATGACTTTTCCGTTCACTTGGGTATTCTTTTGCAAGATAAAAGTGAAGCAAAGGGAGTGGTCAAGAAGTTCATTAGAAGAGTTCAAAATGAGTTCAAGCTCAAGGTCAAGAACATAAGAAGTGACCACGGCTCAGAGTTTAGGAACACTCAAGTTGAAGAGTTCCTCGATGAAGAAGGCATCAAGCATGAACTTTCCGCTCCATATACACCTCAACAAAATGGCATCGTTGAGAGGAAGAACCGTACGTTGATTGAAGCGGCAAGAACAATGCTTGATGAATACAAGACTCCGGACTCATTTTGGGCGGAAGCCATCAACACCGCATGCCATGCCGCCAACCACCTCTACCTCCACAAGTACTTAAACAAGACCCCCTACGAGATCATCACCAGTAAGCCTAGTGTGCACTACTTTAGGGTCTTTGGGTGTAAGTGTTTCATACTTAACAAGAAACCCAAAGCCTCAAAGTTTGCATCCAAGGTTGATGAAGGTTTTCTCATTGGTTATGGAACTAACGAACATGCCTATCGTGTTTTCAACAAAACCACCGGTTGTGTTGAGACCACGATGAGCGTGAAATTTGATGAATCCAACGGCTCTCAACGAGCAAGTTAGTGAAAACCTTGTAGATGATGAAGAACCCCCAAGTGTATCAATCTTTAGAATGGGGACCGGTGAAGTGATGCCTCGTGAGGTTCAAGTTCAAGCTCCGGGTGACACAAGCAATCAAGATCCATCATCATCAACAAGAGTGGAACCACCAAGTTCTCAAGTTCATCAAGATGAAAGTCAAGTTCATGGTGATGATCATGGACGGGGCTTTGATCAAGGGGGAGAACAAGGTGGTGAAGCTCAAGAAGAAGCTCCACAAGATGAAGATGATGATGGACCCATTCAACGTCAATCTCAAGCACCACACCCAAGAGTACATCAAATGGTTCAATGGGATCATCCCGTCGACAACATACTTGGGAGCATTCAAAGAGGGGTAACAACTCGCTCAAGATTGTCAAACTTTTGTGCGTTTTACTCGTTTGTTTCCTCTTTGGAACCTCTTAGCGTGGAACAAGCTCTTGAGGACCCGGATTGGATTATTGCCATGGAGGAAGAGTTGAACAACTTCAAGAGAAATGAAGTTTGGGAGTTGGTGCCAAGACCGAAGCAAAATGTGATCGGCACCAAATGGGTCTTTAGGAACAAGCAAGATGAATTTGGTGTCGTCACAAAGAACAAGGCAAGGCTCGTTGGCAAAGGCTATACTCAAGTTGAAGGCTTGGACTTTGGAGAGACCTATGCACCGGTAGCAAGGCTTGAATCAATTCGTATCCTTTTGGCCTATGCTACTCATCATGACTTCAAGCTTCATCAAATGGACGTCAAGAGTGCATTCTTGAATGGACCTCTCCAAGAAGAAGTGTATGTTGATCAACCACCGGGTTTTGAAGATCCAAACTTCCCCAACCATGTGTACAAGCTCCATAAGGCACTCTATGGGCTCAAGCAAGCTCCTAGAGTATGGTATGAATGCCTTAAGGATTTTTTTCTCAAGAACGGTTTTGAGATAGGCAAAGCCGATTCTACTCTCTTCATTCAAAGAAATGGAAATGATATCTTTGTATGCCAAATTTATGTTGATGACATTATCTTTGGGTCTACTAATGATAAATTTTGTGAAGAGTTTAGTAGGATCATGACCAAGAGATTCGAGATGTCTATGATGGGCGAATTGAAGTTCTTCCTTGGGTTTCAAATCAAGCAATTGAAGGAAGGGACTTTCTTATGTCAAACCAAGTATGTGAAGGATATGCTCAAGAGGTTTGAGATGGCGATTCCAAGCCCATCAAGACTCCCATGGCATTAAATGGACATCTTGATCTCAATGAAGGGAAGTCGGTCGACCAAAGGTATTTCGCTCCATGATTGGCTCCTCCTTTACCTTTGTGCATCTAGGCCCGATATAATGCTTAGTGTGTGCATGTGTGCAAGATTTCAAGCTAATCCTAAGGAGTGTCATCTAATGGCCGTTGAGAGAATCTTTAGATATTTGGTACACACTCCTAACCTTGGCTTGTGGTATCCCAAGGGCTCCACTTTTGATTTACTTGGCTACTCCGATTCGGACTATGCCGTTTGCAAAGTAGATCGAAAGAGCACTACTGGGACTTGCCAATTTCTTGGTAGGTCTTTGGTGTCGTGGAGCTCAAAGAAGCAAAATTCGGTTGCTTTGTCCACGGCCGAAGCCGAATATGTGGCAGTCGGTGCGTGTTGTGCACAACTCTTGTGGATGAAGCAAACGTTGAGTGATTACGGTTGTGAGTTTAGTAAGATTCCACTCTTGTGTGACAATGAGAGTGCCATCAAGCTAGCAAACAATCCGGTCCAACACTCTAGAACAAAGCACATAGATATTCGACATCATTTCTTAAGGGATCATGAGGCTAAGGGAGATATTGCTCTACGTCATGTGAGCACCGAGAGGCAACTTGCCGATATCTTCACTAAGCCTCTATACGAGCAAAGGTTTTGTGCTTTGAGAAGTGAGCTAAACATCTTGGATTCTCGTAACTTGACTTGACTTGTTGCACACAAATTGTTTGATGCCTAGATAGAGAGAAAAATGCTTTATTTTCTACTCTTTGTGTGTGTTTTACAAAACTTGGTTCTTTCCATAATGTTCGGTGATTATTGCTTTGCTTGTTTGATTGTGACTAATCACCAAATATTGTGGTTGTTCTACATGTCCATAGCTATTTCTCTCTATCTCCTTCTGCTGATCTTCCAATCTAATCTTCAAAAATCTTAAGATCCACGGTACTACCGACACAAGGTCGGAAGTACCGATATGCCTCCACTGCTGGAATTTCAAAAATTCACGGTACTACTGACACGAGGTCGAAAGTACCGATATGAGCTCTTGTTGATTTCAGCAAATCTGTAGTACCGACACCCCATCGGTACTACCGATGGGACCCTCGGTAGTACCGACGCATCGTCGGTAATACCAATATGGACTCACGGGTTGAATTTCTTTGAACCCCGGTAGTACCGAGCCTCCATCGGTACTACCGATAAAACCCGCAGGGGTATAAGTACCCCATCGAACCAGACAGTCTCTAGGGTTCCTCATTAGACTGTTGCCGCCCCTCTCTTCTCCCCTCTCTCAAATCCTTGAGGGGATCTCCAAAATCAACCGTGGGAACGTCAAGCTAGCTACTCCTTTGGATTCTCCATCCCTCGGAACATCCGATCCTCACCGGGAGTTCCTCGATTCGCGCGGGAACACTCAAGGTATCACATTCAAAATCCTCTTTGCTTGATCTCTCAATGCCGTTGTTTCTAGGAGGAATGCTTTAGGAAATCTTCATCTTATCCATCCTAGAGCATATGCCCATGATCTTGTAGCTTTTTGTTGGTTGAATATCTCGATTCATAGATCGACTTTGTGAGTGCCCGTCGGTAGTCTGACGACCCCAAGTCGGTAGTACCGTGCATCGCATGTGGGCTGAAGTCAAGATGTGAGGTGATTCGATTCAATACTATTCAACCATCTCATACAATCTTTACACATCTTCTCAGATGGGTCGTTCTGGTAAGCAAGTGATCCAAGAGGGCTCCGATGAAGACGACGTCCCTCTCGCTCAAAGGAAGAGGAAGGTGGGCACAAGTGCTCAACGCCCACGTGGACGTGGCCGCACCAATCCTCCAGCTGCTCCTCGTCGCTCCACTAGTCAAGGTCACCGTGCACGCACCAAGCAAGCTCATGAACCGGATGACCACTATGATGACTATGAAGACATCTCTTTGGACTCTCTCTCTCAGTTTGTGCTAAGGCCGTCTAGGCCTCCTCGCCCAGCCACCGTGTTGGGTGTGTTGAAGCTGGTTGACTACAAGAGTGGGACACATGACGTGTACAAGCAAAGGTACTCCGATCCGGCTCAATGGCAAAAGGAGTTTGACGCCGACATCCGCTTTTGGCTCAAGTTCAATGCCGATTGGTATGAATCGGTTATCTTATGCAAGGAGCACATGACCATTGACATGAAGTCCATCAATTGGGAAGCTTTGAGGTCATTCAACATCCCGGCCGTCAATGAGGCCATAGATATATGTCATGCTAAAGGGATGACCTCCATCATGGCTATGAATTCTAATTGGAATGAAGAAGTGGTTGCCCAATTCTATGCCAATCTCCATGTCCGGTGTGAAACTAAGACTTTTCATTGGCTCTTGCAATGAAAGCCTCTCTCGGTCTCATATGAGAGGTTTGCTCAAATTCTTGGATTTGGTGAGGAAGATCTTGGTCGTCAGAAGATTCATGGAGAGATCCCACTTGACAGTGAGATGGCATTTATGTATGACGCCGCTTATGACAAGGTCGAGTTTGGTACTACTCATGGTATGAAGCCCGTCTATAGGATGTTGAACCAACTCTTCTGATACACTCTCACTCCTAAGATAGGCGACAACTATAACATCTCCAACATTGCCAAGGATATTCTTGTGAGGATGGGACCGGATCGAGAGGAATTTAGTGTGTTTGACTTCATTTGGGAGGAGATCATTGTGTGCTCCGTGTCCGCAAACAAGAGCTGTCAGTATGCTCCTTGGATTTTCAGGATGATATGTGAGGTTGATGAAGTTAACATTCTCACCGACAATACTCACACTTGGTACAAGCCAAACAAGGGCAACATTGAGCGCCTTCTCAAGTTGGGCAAGCATGCCCCTCCTAGGGCTCCTACCTCAGCTGGACCTTCTTCAGGTGGTCCCTCCTCCTCTCGTGGACCATCATCATCTCGAGGCAACCTTCCCCCCGGCAAGAAGAAGAGCATCTTCAACTTTCTATCGCAGGGCCTCTTCGCTTGCTTCAATGTTGGGAAGCACAATGCACGGGAGATTCGCGCCCACAGGCAGCACGTGGATGAGCAACTCCTTAAGTTGGAGACCCATCAGAAGGCCATGCTCGCACAGCACAACATCGAGCACTCTCCCGTTCGCAAGCCCATGGACTTCCCTCCTCCACCCGTCTTCTACAACCCTTGGGAGGTGTACAGCGACACATCCATGATGTATGGAGCACCCCCGGCCGACATTGATGATGAGGACTTTGGTGGAGGTGAGACCGACGACGAAGACTCTCCTCCGGACGTTCACTCTCCACATGGCAGCGATGATTGAAGGGCCTCCTCCTTTTGGCGCTTGATGCCAAAGGGGGAGTGAGCTCACAATTATCCATGTGGTAGTGTGTATCTTAGCTCGCTTATCTATCTATCTATCTATCTATCTATCTTAGCTTGTGGACATGTATGAACTATTTGTGTGGTGTGATGGATGGTGATGTGGTGAACCTAGAACCTTTTTTAAATTTGTAAGACTTAATTGTGCTAGTGTGGAACCTCTTTTATATATTTGTGATGCTTTGTGTGAAATGGTGATTGTTATTTCTCACTTTGTTGATTTGAATATCTTGTCATATGCATCACGGTTATTGTATCACACTTATGCACTTGTGTATGCAAATTGCGAGTGAAATTTCTTCTAAATGTGTGATAGGCATTTGAGGCCTCCATGAAAGACTAAGCACACATTTAGGGGGAGTTTCTCTCAAAAATGTTGGATACACACATCTTTATTTAAAAATGAATTGTGTTGTCATCAATCACCAAAAAGGGGGAGATAGAAAGTGCATCTTGGCCCCTAATTGTTTTGGTGATGGTGACAAACACAATTTGTTGTATTTAATCGTTGAACAAGATGTGTGCAGGATTTACTTTATTGAAAATCATGGTTTTGACCAAAAGAAGGCCCCCAACTCCAATTCGGCGTTTTCAACTCAAGTTAGGGCTTAATTTATTTTTGATTTTGAATTTGAGTATAGGAAACACCGTACTATAAAAGGGGATGCGAATTGACTGCCAAGAGATGCTAAAAGTGCTTAAGGAGATGACCCAAGTGAGTGAGTGAGAAGAAACGAGTCGACACGTTCACATTTGCTCATCTTTCCCTCAATTCCCCTTTGCGAGTACCGACTCGGTCGAGTACCGATATGGCCTCACTGGTGAGTTTTTGCCAGGGCCTCGGTAGTACCGAGCTCGGGTCGGTAATACCGATATGGCTTCACTGTTGGGGTTTTCCGGCACCCATCGGTAGTTCCGACCGCTCGGAAGTACCGAGTCCAGTAAATGCACAGTAACGACTAGTTTTCAGGGCTTAGTATATATACCCCCTTCTTCCTCCTCACTTATTGCTGACCAACCACGGGACAAACACTCTCTTGAGCATTCACTCCACTTCTCCCCTCTCTCCTAGAGCCAAGACTTGATTCCTTTGAGCTAGGGTTTGGGTAGATGAGTGATTCCTAGTGAGAGCTAGAGAAGCTTTGAGAGCCCCTTCAATTTCCCTCATCTCAAGAGCACTTGAAGCATCTCCGGGCATCGATTCGTGTTTGTTACTCTTGAAGCTTGCTTCTATACGGTTAGGCATCTCCCGTTGAGTGCCCTCTTGGTGTGGAGCACCCGGGATCGTTTGTATTACCCTCTCCTTGGTGGAGAATTCTTAGTGAGCACCAATCTTCCTTTGTGGGGGTTGGGTGAGGAAAAGAGGCTCTTGGTGATAGCCCTCCCTTTGTGGGATGCTCAACGGAGATGTAGCTTCCTTTGTGGGAGTGAACTTCGGATTAAATCTTGTGTCTCCTTTGCTTGCTTGAATTCTCTGTCTCTCTCTAACCCTAGAACTTGTTTGTGCCCGATCTATCTATTGGTTGTGTTCCAACTCATATCTTTGGTTGCAGGAGGTTCTTAGCTTCTAAACTAAACTCTTGATTCAAGTAGAATTGCTAGAATCGATTTACATTTCAAATTTTGTCCTAAGTTTCTCGATCGGTGGTACCGCCGGAAGTACCGAGCCCCCTCGGTAGTTCGACCAGCGTAGGTAAAAGGAAGTTTTAACCGCTGCAATTATTTCAGAAATTTGAAGTGATCCTATTCACCCCCCCTCTAGGCATCACAAGGTCCTTTCAAGATGTCAAGCTAAAACGAAGCAAACTCAAACTAGTGAGGGTAGTCCTATTTTTCCAAAGATTTCATGCCCAAGGGTTATGACCGGAGTGGTAGGTTGCAATGATGAACAGTAAATAAAGTGCATGACAGAGAGTCGCGAAGCGATGAACTATTTTTGTATACTTTGCAACACAAAACTTAAGGTGCTCGAAGAGACTGAGTTTGGGATGGAACAAGAAACATCTAAAAGAAGGATGGTGTCATGTCGTACCTTCGCGCGAAGAGGTGACATGAAAATTGCCTCATTGAGCCCCGTTGCGAAGATAAGTCATAGATGTCCCAATACATAGTGATGACCAAACAATAAAAGCATGGCACCGAAGAACCATAAGACAATAATTGAAGAGCCATAAGGCAATAACCGAAGAGCCATAAGGCTGTCCATGAACTCTCGTTTGATTAGTCCAGTGAGAAATCCAATATCCCAGAAATTAAGTCCTTGATGAGACCGAAGCTAACAAAGGGTCTTTCCTCTTTTTTAAAAAAAAAGTAGAACTACAATTTGATTGCCCAATCAACTCCGAAGAACTCAAATTGACTATGTAACGGGAAAAATCCAATCTCGAGAAATCCCCGACCAATTCTGAATAGAAAAATCCAATCTCGAGAAATCCCGCCGAGTTGTGATCACAGTATTTTCAACCAGTGAATAGTAAACAGATGGTTAAATACACTAGAGTTAACAAACAATAAACTTATGAAAGGTTATTGCCGAAGATGCATATGAATGCAGATAAACCAGAACTTGAAGCGTACTAAGAATTCGAATATATGAGTACTAAGCAACGCACTCAGCATACCATGCGCTGCTAGAGTTTTTCAACAAGCTAACATGAACTCTTTTTGTGTGCTAAAAGGAACTATCTGCTACTTGCGATAACAAATGTATGCATATTCGAAGCCTTAAAAATATGCGAGCAAGTCACTTTCCTACTCAACCTGTACGATATGTTACAACATTTGTGCAAAATAAAAGCTAAACCTCATGAGAGAGGTATGCTCACGTTTTAAACGGCTTGGTAAAGTTGCCAGCTAAGCAAATGTATTTAAGAGCAAGTCTGCACCTAACTAAAGGTTTATAACTAGGTAGACAAGTTTAAACTTTATTTGTCAAAGTGATAACAAGGAAAACAAAATGCGTCCATGTGCAATAGCTGAGTAAAGAAAGCCAATATGCTAGTGTCCAGGTTAACCACCCGAGAAAACCTTCATGTAAATCACAGTTCTAAACACGCGAAGTACGTGATTTTGGGGGACATGAACAACTGTGTACGAGTGCAAGAATAAATCAAAAGGCAACTAAAAGCAAGTGTGTTCGAACTAAAACTCGTATAAGTAAACGACGATACTCACAGCAACAAGAAAACCGGCGGAAGCTTATTTTTGCGGAATTCTTACGTACCTTCGGATGGGCCATCCGCACTGGGCCGAAGAGGAGTGCCGCTTGGGCCGAAGAGTTGAACTTCGGTGGTGCGTGCTTAGCTTCAATGCAAAGAGCACTGGGCCGAGGAGTGCCGCTTGGGCCGTAGAGTTGAACTTACCTGGACCGAAGAAGAGCACTTCGCAACCTTACCTGATGACCGATGAGTGGGCCGAAGGGAACATCCCTGAGCTGGGCCTCGACCGAAGATCTCGGTTTTTATGACCGCGAAGAGTGGGCCGAAGAGGAAGGTTGGCTTCGCTAACGCGCCGAAGATCTCGGTTTTTATGACGGCGAAGAGTGGGCCGAAGAGGAAGGTTGGCTTCGCTAACGCGCCTCGGTGATGGTCTTCTTCGGAATTTTTTTTATATTATTATTTTTCTCTATTTTGCAAAAATAAATGGTCCGCCAGAAATTTTGTAAAACTATACATCTGCCGCCGTGGTCCTACCGCCTGCAGCGGCGGGGACCGTACGGGGCTGGGCGGACGGACATCTGCGTCGTAGCCCGGTAGGACATACCGCCATGGCCTGGCGGCGGTCTAGCGCCGTGGATACAGCGGCAGGCGTGCCGGGCCCCACGGCGCTAGGATCTCGCCTATATAAGGTCGAAATTGATGAGAATGTCATAATAATTCAGTGTATGCTTCCAAGGGCAAGTGGAAAATTACTAGGAGATCGGATCATTGTGGATCACACTTGTGTACTTGAGCAGCTAGATGCAAGCCATCGTAATTTGTCGGCCGGTTTTGTGGCTGACCAGATGTTTGTTAAGATTGTGGAAAATCCGCTTATGAGCCCAAGTCCATTATCTTGGCAATTGAGGAGAAATTTAGGTACTGATAAGTTATGGTAAGGCATACATGGCGAAGAAGAAGGTATTGGAGATGAGGTGGGATACTTACGAAGCATCCTACGACAATTTGCCTCGATTGCTGAACACAATTACCACGCTAAATCCTGGTAGTTATTATGATATCAAGACTTATAATCTTGTATCAAGGCCGAGGAAGCAAGTCTTGCAGGGCATTCTTAGGATTGGGTCCAACTATTGCTGCATTCAAGCGATGTCGACAGGTCATTTGCATAAATGGCACATTCCTAACGAGGAAAATACAAGGGCACAATCCTTACTGTGAGCACTGATGGCAACAATCATTTGTTGCCATTGGTAATTGCTTTTGCAGAGGGAGAGAATGGTGACAGATTGGTATTGGTTTGGAGAGATTGAAGCAGATGGTGGTGGGAGATGTGTCGACGTGCGTGTGTGTGATACACGATAGACACAAAGGTATTTTGCAGCCATTAAAGACATCAAAGAAGGTAGTAAAGAACGTAATGAGCAAAGACAATGGCGAGATGTGCATAGCAGTGTGGTGCATGAGGGCATATGGGAGCAAACTTTCATACCCGGTTCAAGAACAAAGAACTTACACAATTGTTCAAGCGCTTATGTTCGACCAATCGGAGAAAAAAGTTCTACGAGCTATGGCAAAATTAGATGATCCGACAAGAAAGCATCAAGAGATAGCTAAGAAGCCAATAAGTTCACGAACCCGGAAGAGCCGCTCCGGAGGACGTGGGGCTAGATGCTCCAAATGTCAAGGAGAAGGGATGTCGTGAAGACCTTCACCGTGGATTCAGAATGAGCCTAAGGAGAAATGGTGTCTCCTGTTTGATAAGGGAGGTGTGAGGCATGGGATAATGACAACAAATTTTGCTGAGGTCTACAACGTTGTTTTGCGTGGTGCCAGAGCTCTCCCTCTTGTTGGTATCATTGAGTTCTTCTTGTACCGCACAATGAAGTACTTTCTTGAGCGTGGTACTGCAGCACATGCAGGGCAGACATCAAAAGGTGTATTCAACATGGATGACTGAGTACTTGATGTGACAACCCGCTCAGGAAAATACCGTACTATCACCTAAACCAATCCACTTTGGCCATTAAGTGACAGTAAAGTATCATCCCGTCGTTAGTTCTTGGGGTTAACGGTAAATCACTTGGAATTCACACAGAGGATTGAACATATATGCATTAAAACTCACGCGAAGGCGAGTCCAGAGTACAACACAAACTAAATCCAATTTACCCCGAAGGGTTTAATTATTACAAACCATTGTTCATGACATGATAAGTAAAGGTTCAGAGTTCGAAAACAGCGGAATAAATAAACTAGCGGAACGATAAACATCACGGGAGGCCGTCCGTGATGCCATCACTCGACGTCATCCACCTATTCCAGCTCCCAGCCGGGTGGAATCTCACCAGGTCAAACCACCTGCAACAACATTTTTAAAGCAAGGCTGAGTATACTAATACTCAGCAAGACTTAACCGTCGGGTGGTAACTACATCACCAAACTCTAGACATGAGAGGCTTTTTGGCCGGTGGAGTTCTTTTGCTGAAAAGCAACAAAGAGTATGTCCTTACTTTCAATATTTTAGCACCAATTCTAGTTAATTACCATTTCTAAGTGTGCCAACTAATTCAATTAAGAATTGTATAATACAATTAATTCAAGCAGTAAACTTCACCAAGTTCCATCATTAAGGGATATCATGGCCAGTTGATTAAGCAGTCTCAGATAACGGTGAGAGGCCGACAATCGATTGATTTAAACCTTGCAAGGTAAACCAAAACACACGGTAGGGTGCCTCATGGACAACCACCGGCGGTTCCCAAAAGTCCTCGGCTTGGGATCGAATCGTCCGGCACACGGCTATCGGCGACTCAAGGCACCCGACTTCACACATGTACCCCTCTCCCGGTAGCTAGCCGGGGCTGGTGATTACTCGAGATTAGTAATAGTAAGTTCCCGCACCATCTCATTAAGGTACTAGGCTTACCGCTCCCATTCCCGACAAGTGCTTAGTACGCTCAAAAGCTTAGCCCACGAAACCACTAGACCGAGCCCAATCCCATGCTCTTACCACATGAGCAATCCATTTATAACGATCTTATGATTCCAACATAAGAACCTATTCTCACGAGTGACGAACACCACTGACTTGTACCGGGTCCTATAGCATAGCACTCATCGACCTAGCATACTAGTAAAAGAGCATAGGTACCTAGGGATCATGCATCTAGTGTTTCAATTCAACTCGAAACGTAAAATGCACAATCATATCAAACATAATTGCATAATTTTAAAAGACAGGTTAATGATCCGGCTTGCCTTTCACCGGCAAGGTTGGCTCTTGGGCCCTTCTCGACTTTGGTCCAGTCTTGAGCTACGCCCACGCACTGCAGCTCACCGACAAGACCTTCGCCTCTCCTTCCGCACGAGCGTATATCTACCGCTTTGGGAGATCTACACGAGGATGCAATGCAAGATTTAATTGACAGTTTTTAATTTAATTAATTACAAACAACAAATGACAACTATGGGGTGCATGGTTGACCACATTCACCTAGATAAACATACACTCAAAGATATTCCAATAAAGGAACAATATGCGGTTCTTTATTAATTTCTTTTTGATAGTGACTGTGTACACAGTTAGGTAAATAAATTAATTTAAATTACACAAACAGCAAAGGGGTTGGTGACACTTAGCTTCTTAGCAAGATTAACATCACATACACAAGGTCATTTAGTGTGGAGTTGATGATTTTCCAATTTACTTTAATATTAAGCTAAAATGGCTTCTTTAGCTTTTATTCATAAAATAAATTCATAAAATTCAGTGGGGTGGTTTTATGAAGCATTACAAATCAAAACAAGGCCACTGCACACACATGCACACTTAGGAGAGCTATGAAATTAAATACACCGAAAATAACAAAAGCTAGCTACCAAAACATGATAAATGCATATAAAAATAAATAAGCATCCAATGGATCCCAACTTTCTCACACATGGCCTCTGGTCTAAAACTAAGCTTGGCATACAACATATACACCTAGAGCTACTATAGATCTTGAGCTATGCATTTCCAAAGAAAATTAGGCATAAAACAAGATTAAATATTTCTGACAGATATAAAATTATGATTAATTCACCAGAGATGCATTTAGGCATAAAAAGATCACATGAAAAAGTTGAGCACAAAAAATATATTTATTTTTAGCTACAAAAATCATTTGGACAGATTCAGCATAAATACAAAACAATTCATAATAAAATATCTACAGCATAACTTTGTGCAATTTTTGGTAAAAAATCTAGCCATAACATAACACACAACATATCCAAAATTCAGCTATAAATCATCTGTAGATTTTGAGATACAACAAATCTAGGTTTATCAGATTTCTATTTTTCATAAAAAAACTATCAGGCAAAACTATGGTCAGGCTTTACAAAAGTTGTAGGTTTTTTCACAAGGAATCCAACAAAATTGGGCTTGCATTTTTATGATTTGTCTACGATTTTCTACGAATTTTACAAGAATCAGCAAAACTCCAACACTATTCCAGAATCAAGTTTCGAACAGGCCCCTGGGAACTTCTTAAGGTTCACACATATGCCCCTGGTTCGCACAAAAGACCCTGGAAAGACAACAGACCTTGCAATTGGGTCCTCCGGGGCGGCCGGCGGCGGTCCGGCCTCAGTCCCGGCGAGCCGTGCTTCGGCCGGGCAAGGACGGGGAAGTGGTCCTGCCTCCTCGGGGCTCGATTTGAGGCTCGGCGGGTCGGGAAGGGCGGAGGCTCGGGCGCGCCGGCGGCGGTGGCCCGGCGAGTCAGGCTTCCGAGTGAGGCTCTGGCAAGGCATGACGCAGGTGGCTCCAGGGACAATGAGGAAGAGCCTAGGGGTTTGGTCGGCGAGTGCGAGCGGGAGAGGGAGTTCGCCGTGGCGGCTTCCATGGCGGACGGCGTGATTAGGGAGGTGGAATGGACGCACGCTGGGAAACAGTCGTGGCCTTTTATAGGTGATGTCCACGCTAGAAGCACTCAAGAGGGACGGGGTCCGGCCAAGACGGGAGGCGTCGGCGGCCGGGTCCGCTGGCGCGGCAGGGCGTGACACGGCATGGCGCGCTCCCAGCGCTGGTCCGCGTGGCCGGGGCGCGGCCTTGGGGCGCGACGTCGGGAGGGCTCGACGCCGAGGCTGGGCGGGCACCGCGTGGCGGGCGCAGTGCTCGAGACCGGAGGCGGCGTGGCACGCTGACGTCACCAAACCAACCTCGTTTAGCCCTGTTTGACCGCCAATATCTCCAGTTTTTTGAACCGAAGTGCACTAAAGAACCTATACCAAAGTTGTAGATCTACTAACCATCTACAACTTTTACAAAGGCCGACAGGTGTTTTTATCCACGGTTTGAGCAGGAACGGCAGGCAAAGTTCTTGTTTTTCATGGCGCTGGTGAATAGTAAAAGTTGCAGTTGACCAAGATCTTCACCCTTTTCCACTCAAAATTTGAAATGCCACCCAAAATCAAAGTTGTGTCCCTCGAAAAACTAGACAACTTTTATATTGGGAGATTTTGAAGTGTTTAGGTGAAATTCGGAGAACGCGGCAAAAGTTCTAGAGTGACCAAGGAAGTCAAAGGGTTTGACTAGGGTTTTAGCTAGGGTTTGACCAAGCATTGACCACAAGTGTTTGTTGACTTTATTAAGGGGGTCATTAGTGATCGTTGACGAGGTTTTCGAGGTGATGACCCGGGTTGACCATGGTTTGACCAACGTCGGCGTGAGTTTGACTCGATTGATTCGGTCATTAGCACTAATCTGCTAATTAAAACACAGGCGTCACACTTGACCACAAAAAAGGTGCTCTTGCTCACGAGCTTACCCACAACCTCTACGTCGTGATCTGGCGAGGAAGTTCGGTGGAAATATCAGATAAATTGCCAGTCCAAATCATAAAAAGCGAATGGTGAAATAACAAGACAAAAAATAATTATTGGGAATCGACATGCTCATGCTCTTGCAAGCCTTTGCTACACTACCTGCTCACATGTGATCGCCACGCCTTGCAACAAAGAATAACCATTGGGGTCGCTACGTGCCTAAATACTTTTTGAAGCAAACCATTCTAGACACTTGGAACCACACTATTGAGGGTTACCTGCATCTTGGAACTTTCACTCAAGACCCCAAAGGCGGTCGTTGTACATACCAAATCCAGATCCAACCATGTGCCAAGGTGTCATCGACGCAAGAAGAAGAGGATTAGGAACAACATGGATGAAAATTTGGACCTCCGATGTGAGATATGCTCTAAGTGCAACAATCCAGGACACTCCTACAAGAACAACATGTAATGAATTATCATATTTCTCATCTTTTTTTAGGCTTTCAATGGCTTCCTCGGGTCCTGAGTTGGACTTGGAGTTGCTCACTAGTAGGAAGGACAAGGTTGCGGTGCTAAAGGGATCCACACTCCTATGTATCGGTGACAGCTGTAAGCTTGTCAAGTGCAACGTTCTCGAATGCTTGCTACGGGATGAGGTTCTTCATGTGTGTGAACTACGAGCATGATCCCCTCCCACCATGTCACAATGTTAGACCAAAAGTAAGAACAAACTGCATTACTAAATAAATAATATGTCATTGCTATTTTATTATGTGCTAACTTGTCTTTGAAAAAAGGCTCCACCTCCTCTGTGATTTTATGCGTGGCTAGATTGTGGCGATTCGAACAAGACAAGCGTTACGTCGAGGTGATGGGTCGTTCGACGTGAGAGGTGGCAAAGGATGGTTGAGGCAGGAAAACAAGAAGAAAAGCGTAAGGAGCGGAGGAAATTCACATTTGCTGGGAGATCAAAGAACATGAAGCGGCCGTGGCCCGTGAAGCAGATAGAGAGAGGAAGAGGGAGAGAGCTCGCCGGGCTAAGGAAGGCTGGGCGGATGCTATGAGGAAGGAAAATACCCCGTTGTACCCATGAGCGTAGAGTACTAGGCGAGTGCTCTGTATCCATAAAAATTATGATTTCATTTCATCATTCTCTAGAGTCGGGTTGTATCTTTAAGAACTTGATTTCGATGCATTTGGATGCAAACATTAAAACTTCGTACTAGGGTGTGTTTTCTATGAGTCCTTTGCACCAAACAGTGAACACATAGGGTGTGTTTTACGTGAGTCATTGCACCAAATCAGTGTACCTAGTACTAGGGTGTGTTTCCTCAGAGTCTCGCCCATTTTTCTTGCCCCGGATCGAATGACCCACCGTCCAGTCTGATTTATTGCCTACATATATGTGAGCACTATTCTCTAGTGTCACTTCACAACACAACAAGCACCAATGAGTTCCTAGACTGGGGATGATGATGACTCCCTCGGTCCAAAGGTGGAGCCAGCAAGATCCGAGTTCAACAGCAATTTTCGGTCTTAGATAAGAGAGATTTCAAATCCATGCGTGATGTTAGAAAATGCGCACCAAATCAAACGGTGAAGCTGGCGAATGTGTGCACGGTGAGTTACGTGTGATGCAGGTTTACCAGGGATGGAACAACTCTGGTCGACGCTTCTGGCATTGCTCACGAGCATGGGTAAGCAAAACTCCTTGACCTCTGTCCTTCATCATTTTATGATTTACTAATGTAATCACGGTTTCTGCAGTACTCGACCAACGGATAAGCTGCGGTTTTCGTGCAATGGGTGGATCCCCGACTATTGACCCGTATCAGTACATCAACTACCTCGAGGATGTTGTGATCTTCAACATGAGGCTAGAGCTCGCGTCGGCATTGGCTTCTCCAGATCCAACATCTTCCAATGACGACGACGGACCGGTGACCGGACCAATGGTGGTGAAGACGAACACCGGGTGTGAGGATGAGTTCTAACTGCTCCGTGCCGTGAGAAGAAGGACAACACTCCACCAGCAACTCCACCCCGCCATGCCGTCGATCCAACTCCACCCAGGTCGGGTACTACATGCCTCTCCAAAGACTCGGCGGTCTATGATGTCCGGGTTCTCCGGGTACTATTCGTACAACTAGACTACAAATGTTGTAATCGTTTATCTAAATTCCCTAAGGCACGTTAGGACTAGCGGCACAAAGTTAGGGTACTTGTGTACGTGCCATTGCTTGTTTGTAATTAGTTAAGTATCAATGGTTCGTTGTTAAGTATCAACGCTTCACAAAATTGAAATTTACAAAAAAAAAATCCTACCGCCGTAGGGCACGGCGGTAGGTCCATATATACCGCCCGCAGCCTCACGGCGCTACCGGAGCCACGCCGCCGCTGGCGGTAGGCTCTACCTGCGTCGCAAGACTGCAGTTTCTAACGCAACATTTATTTTTGCAAAATAGGGAAAAATATAAAAAAAATTCTCTTCTTCGTGGATACGGGCCCGAAGAGGTTATTCTTTGGTGGTGAATGAAATGGGCTTCAGCGACTTATACAGTTCTGGCCCGAAGCATAATTATATAGGCTACGGTGGCTTGCTGGGCCGAAGTTCATGGCTCGGGCTGAAGAGAATTGTGTCTTCGGGTCGAAGATATTCTGTGAATCGGTCAGGTCGAACAGGTTGGTCTTCGATGTTCTCTTAATGAATTGGATCCGAAGAGAAGATTGGATGAGCTTCATTTGCAAAATGAGCTTCAACGAAGATGTGACATGAATAAATCTGACAGAATTCCTATTATAATGGAGCTCAGATCTTTGGCATAATATAGTGATCTCTGCAAACTGAGCTCAGCAAAAATTCCTTCGCTGCCTTATCAATTGTGAATGATAACATCAGTTCTGAAGAGTGATAGCCGATCTCGTGAAATCCCACCGAGACGGTTCCACGAAGTGAAAACGCAATGACTCAAACAATTCGTTATAAGTCATGAATAGTAGGTGATACAATGTGATAAGTAGCAGTACTAGTACACTCTATAACGACACATTTTTTTTATACATGGAAGTATTCTTTGACAAATAAATGATAAATCAATAAACAGCCATGCGAAACAAACAAAGTGTGAGGTAGGGTGCCAAACTGTTCAATAGCGAAGTAAAACAAGCTGCTTAAACCATAGTTGATCATGAGCTAGAAAGAGTGCGGCTGATAGAACACAAATTGTAGTTACTAATCTTGTTCTTGCTATGCATGCGAACAATCACACATATGCAGAATTGTTAGATGCATAACCAAGGAGGCAAAAAACTAATTAACTAATAAAAAACCATCATTAGTTGCTGTAGCGGGAAAGGGACGTGTATCTACTATAGCATATTTCCAAAGATAAAATATCTTACTCAACCAGCATGAAACGTTACGACACTTTGCCAAAATAAAAACTGAAACCTCTTAAGAAAGCTGCGCTCACGTCTTAAACGGTCTGGGGATTTGCCATCTAAACAGTTTAAAACTTTATTTGAATTAAAACTTTATTTGAACGGGTAAGACATTCACGCCACAAAGATTAATAAATAAAAGGACGATATGCTTAAAATTGACAGAGGCAAGTGTGCTGCTGTGGCTGGTGCGGCCTGCGCTTAAGGCCACTGAAGGTGCAGAGCACGGTTCGAATCCCCTCCACTACCGCCATCATTTTTGCGAAAATAAACATACCAGGGCCGAAGATATTCGTCGGTGGAGCCGTGAATTGGGCCCGAAGAGCTCTTCGTCGTGAATTGGGCGTGAAGTCAGCCGAAGAAGATATCTTCGGTGGAGTCGTGAATTGGGCCCGAAGAGCTCTTCATCGTGAATTGGGCGTGAATTCAGCCGAAGAAGATATCTTCGGTATAGTCGTGAATTGGGCCCGAAGAGGACTTCGTCGAAGAGCTTCAGATGCGTGTGGAGATGAGCTTCGGAGCTGTGCTGGGCCGAAGAGATCCGCTGTTGGGCTGAAGACCTTCGGACCTGCCTAGGCCTCGACCGAAGAGGAGGGTTCTTCAGTGGCGTTTGCTGATGTGCCGAAGCTAGCTAGGCCAAAGAGTTTGGGCTTCGGTGGGCTTCGAAGAATTCTCCTCCGAAGAGGAGAATTTTTTTTTACATTTTTTTTCTCTTTTTTGCAAAAATAAATGATCATGAAAATTTACTGTTATCGTCTATGGCCGTAGTGAGGCACGGTAGGGGTGGGCCACGGCGGTAGCTACTGAGATGATGCATTTCAAAATTTGTAACTTTTTGTTTGAATTCGGGATGGAGTAAAACTTTATATGAAAATTGTAACTTCGACGAGATCTACTTTGTAATTCAATTGAGTTTTCGAATTTGACGTCTTGGACTCAAATAATCGATATACTATTCAGATCTGAAGACTGCAAACTTAGATCTGGATAGTATATCGATTATATATCGATTATTTGAGTATGAAGATGACTTCAAACAAAAAAACTTTGAACTACAAAGTTGTAGATCTCGTCGAAAACTACAATTTTTATATAAAGTTTACCTCCATCCGAGTTCATGCAAAAAGTTACAATTTTTGAACATAAGCTGGCCGAGATCTCGATATGAAAACTGAGATCTGGATAGTATATCGATTATTTGACTATGAAGATGACTTCAAATGGTAAAACTTTGAACTACAAAGTTGTAGATCTCGTCGAAAGCTACAATTTTCATATAAAGTTTACCTCCATCTGAGTTCAAACAAAAAAGTTACAAAATTTTGAAAACAGACTGTACCCCTACCGCCATGGCCCACGGCGGTAGATGTATAGTTTTGCAAAATTTTTTGCGGACCATTTATTTTTGCAAAATTGAGAGGGAAAAATGTAAAAAAAAAATTCTCCGAAGAGAGGAGCGAAAAACTGTGCGATGGTCTTCGCGAGATGCGCTGTGCCGAAGAAATCTTCGTGTGGCCTGGCCTCTTCGCAACTCGGTCTATCTTCGGTTGGGTTGAAAAAATGTCTTCGGTGGAGCTTGTGGTCAGAGGGAAGGAAACACGGTGGACGCCAAAAAGAAGATGCATCACCAGGAGAGAAATAGACAAGTGAGGAGGGGGAGTCCCCTCTCTCAACCCCCTTGGGTTGTTTATATAGCTAAGAGATGGGATGACCTTCTAGCTCCAAACTCCTGGTGGGTACAAATAGTACATCCGAGCCCTAAAACTAGGATAGGGGTACCTTGTGAATCATTTCTAATTGGCCTCTTTATCGCTAGTAATCGGAGCTAAGGATATTAACTTAATAGAGATTTTACGGCAACTAACACAACTAATTAGGAGCAACTGCTTCCATACTAATGTGTGTGACAAAGGGAGTGCCAATTATAACTCATAAAAGAAAAAACCATCGAAAATACGCAAACGCTAGACAGCAGCAACTGCTCGAAGATCAGATAAGATAAAGTTGGAATAATCTGATAAACAAGTGACAACTGATTAATATCCAATATATAGTTGGGTTATAAATTATCTCTCAAAATATTTATGCTCCGCCCAGCTAGACTTTTTCATCAGGTTGTGCGAGGAAGTCTGTGACTCCTTAGTCAAACATTGTTTATCTCAAATCTTAACTCGATTCGATCAACCGAGCAGACAGGTTCCAAACAAGATGGGCAGCCTTACTACATTGACGAGGCGTGTCGTACGTGATTATATCTTAACTTGTTCGAATGTGGTCTTTATGTTCCGTTTGTAGGAAAGTGCTATTGTATTAAGAATGTAGGAGGAGAAAGAAATCTAGTTTTGCCGAAGGAGCAACTCCCTTTTACTCCCGATGCATCTGATCCCCATTAGAAACTTCTCCGATCAAAGGGTACTGGAATGCATTTCTTCTCACGCTTGCTGATTTGTGTTTCAGGGTACTGGAATGCATTTCTTCTCACGCTTTTTGTCCAAGTAATGCTTTTCCTTAGATGTAGCTAGTAGAACTAATTAGCAGGCAGTTTGGACATTCATATGTAAGGTGGCTTCACTAATGCATATTGTTTCCTCGGATATGTGTAAGTTTCTGGAGAACTTGTCGTATTATGGTTATTTATGCTGTACAAATGTAATCTATATTTGTTGTGATGGACATGTTTGAACTGAAGGCTTACATTAACATTAAACGCCGATGACCATGGCTGAATTCTCATTGAGCCTATGCTTCTGTGTTCTCAAAGTTTACTTTTATTGCATCTGCATTTCCCTTATATTACTGCCTTTCTCAAAGTTTACTTGTGTTGCTATTTTCTGAATTTCCACATGAATGCCAAAACAGATGGATCGATGTTGGGTTCATTTGAAACCATTGACGCCTGCCTACATGGACAGAGTGGAAGAGTACATTGAATTTGTTGGAGGAAAATCCTGAAGACAGCAAGATAAAATGTCCATGCCGCAGATGTGTTAATCAAGTTTTACGGCATCAGCAATAAGTGAATGACCATATACACATCTTTGGAATGTCACCTGCTTACACTCCCTGGATTCATCATGGGGAGTCTCTAGGTGCTGAAATTATTGAGTCAATTTAGGCGAGGATGGTGATGGAAAAAGGCAGGTTCCTCATAAGGTCTTGAGGCACTTTCCACTTATAAAAATGCTAAAGAGGACGTTTGCAATGAAACAAATAGCTGAGGAGACCCAATGGCACAAGGAGGGTAGGAGGCCAGTCAAGAATGTAATGAGCCATCCAGCTAATGTGAGGGCTTGGAAGGATTTTGATAGGAAGTTTAAAGATTTTGCAGAGGATCCGAGGAATTTGAGGCTTGCCTTAGCTACAGATGGTTTCAACCCATTTGGCAACATGAGTACTCAATATAGTATGTGGCCCATGCTTCTAACACCTATGAACCTGCCGCACTGCGAATGTGTCAATCTAGCAAACTGCTTTATGTCTTTGCTCATCCCTGGTCCATGATGTCCTGGAAAAAATTTTGATTTGTACTTGGAGTCTCTAGTAGAAGAACTGCTTCAACTCTAGAGTGGAGTAAGCACGTATGATGCCCTGAGTGGTAAAAAGTTTGATCTCCGTGCCGCTGTGTTGTGGTGCATACACGATTATCCAGCACTGAGCACCTTGTCAGGGCGAACCACTAAAGGCTATTATGCTTGTAATCACTGTGACAAAAATCCTCTATCACGTGCACTGAGGTGCAAAATTGGGTATATTGGCCATCGCTGTTTTCTTCCAAAGGATCATGCTTGGTGGAGAAGCTTGGCTTTTGATGGCCACCCTGAAACGACGGATGCGCCGGGTAAGTTCAGTACTAAAGAGCTCCTTGAGCAGCTTGAGAAAGTGAAACATGTGAGGCCAGGAAAGCATCCAGCACCTCCACCTAGGAAAACGAAGCGCGAAGGATAGCGGGCCCAAAATTTTTAGTCGCAAAGTTTTGTTGTGGATGTTGCCATATTGGAAAGATTTGTTGCTGCCATAAAATGTTGATGTTATGCACATAGAAAAGAACATCTGTCAAAACATCCTTGGCACATTACTAGAAATTTTGGGCAAGACCAAAGACACTAATAATGCAAGGTTGGATTTGCGTGATATGGGCATTAGACATGATCTGCACTTGCAACATGATGGCAAGTCAGTTGTGAAGCTACACGCTTTCTATGTATTGAACAAGGAAAATAAAGTTAAATTTTGCAAATGCATCAAAGGTGTGAAGTTTCCAGATGGGTTTGCAGCCAACCTATGCAGATTTATAAGTGTAGATGGTACCAAGATGCAGGGCTGGCTGAAAACACATTGTTGTCATGTACTACTGCAAAGGATCATACCTCCTGCTTTAAGAGGATTGCTAAGGAAAGATGTGTATGAAGCAATTGCAGAGCTTGGGAACTTCTTCAGAGAATTGTGTAGTAGAAATCTAAGCATAGATGTGGTGCAAAGATTAAAGCTCAAAATCCCACTAATCCTTTGCAAGCTTGAGAAAATATTCCCGCCAACCTTTTTTTATGTCACGGTGCACCTGGCTGTGCATCTAACTGACGAGGCATTTCTTAGAGGGCCTGTTCAGTACGGATGGATTGATCAATAGTAAAGAAACATATACAACTAGCAGATAGACACAAATAAAAAACAGATGAAATTGAAATTGATCATATACACAATCACCTTCTCCTCCGAAGCCTTCCCCTTCCCCTTCTTCTCCGTAGGCTTCTCCATCCCTTCATCTTCTTGGCGACTCGAGATGACTAACATAGCGAGGTCATCTTCTTCTTCCCCTTCGCCGATGACTGACATGGCGAGGTCAACATCTCCTCCTCATCACTCAAGATGTCATCCCCATCACTCGAGATCTCCTCATCACACGAGATCAGATCGATGACAACTCTCTTGCTGTCACCACTGATGTATACTCTCTCCCCTCAGTGGAGCTCTCCGCCGGTGGAGGGGGAAGCGAGGCGCGTCTTGCAGAAGCAGCCCCACTCATTGCGATCTTGGCAATGGACCTGAGCAGACTGCTTCCGGGCCAGGCTCTTGGCGGAAGGCATGCCGGAGGAAGGGGCAGCCGGTGAGGAGATGCTGAGGCGGGTGAGGACTGGAGGAGACACCGAGGTTGAGGATGACTAGATGGGAAGAGGAGAAGAGGAGAAGACTCTCGATGGGGGAAGAGGAGAAGACGTCGCGCCTTTATGTCGATGGCGAAGTTATAGAATAAGTTAATAACATGATGCTCTCAATCGAAATTATTTGAGGTAGTGCAGTGGTGAGAACCGTTTATTCTAAGGCTGGCACTACAAGAAACTATTTAATCCGTGATGAACTTTCTGCGACGTTATCAGAGAACATCACGAAGAGCACTGCGTTTGCGACGTATTCCTGTTTTTCGTCACGGATGTGCACTGATGGATATTGAAGCCCAAAACACTACGCGATTTGTTAAATTCGTCGTGATTCTATGACATATTCCTATTTTTTGTCACGAATGTGCATTGATGGACATTGAAGCCCAAAACACTGCGACGATTTGTTAAATTCGTCGTAATCCGACCCAAAACACTGCGACGATTTGTCAAAGGATTTTGCTTTTTAATACACCTTGCCTTACCAGAACCACTACGCGGCCACGTCGGCCCACCGTGCCAAGTCACGCGGCGGAAATTTAATGCGGAGCATGGGGAAAAATGAGCCGAAGTGGGGAGGGAAAAAAGGAGGGGATGGGGCTCGAACCCGCGCCCTAACAAACCAAGAGCGCACCTACTACCACTGGAGCACTTCGGCATTTTTAATGATTTGATGATAATTTATTTCATATACCAAGCTATAGAGCTTCGGGACCACGTGGCGCATGCTGAGCTCGTTTTCCCCATCATTTTTTCTTTTTAATCTACAATTAAAAATTGAAACTGGTGTTTCTCGGTCGTAGTAACTCCAAATTCATTGATTCATTTTTCTGATTTTTTGTAAAATCATGATCATTCATGTAATATTGTTCGTTTTCATATTAATTGCTATTTCATTTATCTTTTTAATATAGATGCTTTGCTTCTACCGAAAGAGAATAAATAAAAGATACTTTTGCATAATAAATGATAACACAACTTCATATTTTCTAATGTTATGATAAACATAAGGTTGTAGCTAAGTTTGAGAAGCATACAACTTTGAACATGTAAATCACTACTCAAATCTCAAAGTTTGTGTTTAGTTATTAGAAACTATGTCAGAGATGTATCCATTTGTGAGCAATGTATGCCGTTACTTTCTTGAAACCACTTAATTTTTTATGGCAAGATTGTAGACCAAAAACATGTTGTTTTGCCAATTTGTATAATTTTTTGACAAAATTTAGATATTATTGTAATTATTATGTTGTACTTTTGAGATAAAAGTTTGAATGTTCTTTATAACTCAAATTGAATTTGTCACCAATCTCCAAAGCATGGCCTAGAATGGAATATAGAAGGCTAAATATGATTTTTATGAAATTTTACCAATTTTATTGGAGGTACACATAGGTCAATTAGGAATTACTTTTGGTAAGCACACAAAAATTCAATTAAATGATAGAAAATAGGAAATTTATTTGAAATTTATTGAAACTCGTATATGACAACTTATATGTTGTTTGTTACGTGAGAAAAATAAATTGGGGGCATATAAGATAACCATTTTGCAACTTACTTCACAAAGGGTGTAATCATTAGTGATTTAAAAAATAGACAAATAACTTTTTTGCACAACAAATAACAATGTAACTCCTCAAATGTTAATAGCAGACTAAAGATAAGTTTTCATGCAAGTTTTATGTGTATATAAGCAATAAAATTCTTTAGGGTGTAGAAACTTCAAAGTTTAAGGTGAGTTGTATGGAAGAATGTGAGAGGTGTATCCATTTTGTGAACAATGTATACCAATTTTTAGAGAAATATAATGAAACTTTTATGTCAGCCTTTCACATCTATAAAATGATTCCATGCCAATTTATATAATTTTCGAGGGAGTTTTAGGTATTATTATCATTATTTTAATATAAGGCTGCAAGTAGAAGTTTGAAGTTTCGCAAGCAAATATTTGAATTATTCATATGTTGTTTGGGATATGAGCATTAATATAACATAGATACTTGAAATATATTTTTGATAATTTTTTTGAATCTTATTGCAGGTACATATAGGTTAATTTGGAATTACTTTTGGTAAACACACAAAAATTCATTTAAATGATAGAAAATAGCAAATTTACTTGAAAATTCTTGAAACTCCTACATGACAACTTATATGTCGTATATTAAGTATAAAAAATAAGTTTGTGTATACAAGATAATTATTTTTGTGTGATACTTCACAATGATGCAATACAAGAAGGAATGATACATTACATCCAGCCCATCTTGGCCAAATCCTTGATTTCGGCCATCTAACTACTATAGCTCAAGAAGACATTAATTTCAGCCGTTGGATTAATTGAACGGCTCAGATGCTCCGCGCTTTGTATAAAAACCATCCCTCCCAAAACCCTCGCCTCTCCTCTCCCAATCCCGCCGCCCTTCCTCCTCCCCTCCCCTCCCAATACCGCCGCCTCCTCTCCCCTCGCCGCTCCCTCCTCTCCCACCCCTACCCCTACTCTCTGCATACCACGTCCTATCCCTCCCTCAGATCCACAATGCCCCCAAGCTCGGCGTGGCGAGGTGAGGGCAGCACTGCTCCACTCTCGGCGAGACCCTAGCGGCGACGCCCTGGTGCTGTAAGGGGCCCCGGTCGTCGTGGAGATTCAGCAACGGCAGCGGCCCGTCCCGCAGCTGCGCGAACCCGGCCGTCCCACAGCTGGTGGAGGTGAGGAAGAGGTTGCGATCGCGGCGGCGCGCGCGGCGGAGCAAGCGCGGGAGCTGCAAGACACATCGGTGGCGCTGCTGACGCGGACGCAGGCCGATGAGGAGCTGCGCTGCTGCGCTCCAGGCGGAGCTCCGCCAGCTGCGGAAGGCGGCCGCCGACTCACACGCCCGATAGCGACATGGTCTGTCTGCCTGACTCGCGCCTGCTTTTCTCACGTTGTGTGTGTTATGCATGCCCCCTTGTACTAGTGCGCGCGCGGCGGCGGCGGCGGTGCTGTGTCGGCGGGTGGAGGAGATCGCCGCGATGCTCCTAGGGTTTCGCACGCTGCTGTGCTTTTTGTTCCGCGTGCCGCGGTCAGCGGGGGGCATGGGGGCCCGTGGTGTTAGATCACCGTGGAGATCTGCTCATGTGGAGTTGTGATTTGGCCTGCTGTAATATTGCTAGCACTCGTAGTGCCAATGTACTGTGACGTTCAGATGCCTGGGAGGGGACCTTTCCGAGTCCTCGGATTCCTGAATCACAGTATCATTATGCTTTGTTTGTCTGCCGCTGATTGATCGACGCAATGTGCATGCTTTGCTCGCCCTGATGTGTGCGTTGTCATGTGTCAGGTTGAGGAGGACTTGGATCGAGCGACGTGCCTTATCACAGATGGTGATGTTGCATTGCTGCTCCCGAGCAAGACACATGGTAATTTGAGCTGTTTTGAGCTTGATCTTGTTCTTGGGTTTTGTCTTTTTTAGCTACAACTAGGAAAACGCCCTTGCGTTGCTACGGGCAAAAATAACATATAATATAATAAAGTATCAAGCCAATGCAAGTTTATAGATAATATGAATGAATTGTGTATGCAAGGCTACAGGTGCAATCAAAATAAAATATACATTGTGATCTCAGCAAGCTATTATGAAGTATTTTAGTAATTCTAAGTGCACAACTACACAAGAATTTCCTACTAACATTAGAAGAACACTATGAAACTATTACAAGACATAAAGCACATGTCTAAAAAAAACCAATCTGATGAGTGCAGCAAAAGTTTTTTTTTTAAAAAAAGATCTCATCTTCATTCTCTCAAAAACAGCATCCAAAGGCTCCTCTATTTTCTGCATAACCGACCATCAAGGTACCCATCCATAGCTCACATTTCAACTTCCTCTTTCCATCCCAGAATCACATTTTTTTTCTTTTGCTTTGCCACCACATTTATCCAATGGTAAACTGACCTCTCCAGCTGATTACTCTTTCATGGCAAGTAAATTATTATCATCATTGCAAGTGTGCATCCAAACTTAGTGAAAAAGGTTACCTTTAGAACAGACAGGTAGGAATCTGATAGGCCAGTACATCAGCATTGCTCCTTCAAACTACAAACATGTCAGCATTTCTCCTTCAAACTACTGAGATTTAAAAAAATGCAATCATCATTCAAAAAAAAATACAAACTACCGAAGTTCTAAAACTTTCAGAATAGCTTCATGAGGCTTCTGGTCCTATAAAAAAATTCCATTGTAGATAGTTAAAACAAGATGTGGATTCCAAACTTATGGTTTGTATTCTGCCATATGTTTTTCACGCCATGGAAGTTCACAATATTTGAGATCTGAAACACAAGTTGAATTGTCAGAACAAGAGCAAGCTTATAAACTCAAAAAGAGACTTGAAATGGCAAATATATCATTACTGGAACATGGAAAAATTGTGAGAGCTTAACTTTGACATGTTCTTCCATTGGCTGCAAAAAATATGGAAGTGACTGTCGGTGATGCAATTTCAGTATCAAACTGAAATGAACACACAAAGACCTCTGAAGGACTGAAAACAGAACATCAGTACTGCAGCATGCTAAAACATCTGGTGGCAACCCAAGCCATCTCTCCTTTAGAAATGAAGCAGTACCAAGCACACTACACACTACACACTACAATGCCAATGCGGCAATGTAGCACAATAAATAATTATTTGATGAAAATTCATATGCATCTGGTGGCAACCCAAGCCATCTCTCCTTTAGTAATGAAGCAGTACCAAGCACACTACACACTACAATGCCAATGCAGCAATGCAGCACAATAAATAATTATTTGATGAAAATTCATATGCAAGTGTTACTTGTCATTTTTGTCAGTCTGCACACGTACAAGGCGCTTAAAAATTTCCATGCCTCTGCATATCCAATCAAAAATTATATGCTTTCCTGGAACATTACATCATGTTATCTTTATGAAACTGCTAACAAGCAGTGAGAATAAGAAAGGTTTGACCTGAGGGCTATATCTATCACGCTTAATTCAGATGCGAGCAAATTTCGATAATTCACATTCCAAGATTGATACCTTCTCAAACTTTTCAGGACTCAGCTTTTGGAATCTCATAACAGTCCGGCCTCCTGCAGTCATTTTTTCAAATGTTAGTACTGTTTTCACAAGTCGTCATAGCCACATAATAAGAACCAAGATATAGGAGCATGCGGACCTGTAGTGATGGCAATCGATTCCAATTCAACACCACCTACTGAGAATCACAGCGTGAGAAAAACTCTGAACCTGATTTGCAAAAAAAATTGCAACAGGAGTAAGAACGAATGTGTAACCAAGAAAATTTAGAGTTTCTTGAACTTAAATATGTATCACAAGATATGACAAACAGGAGAACATGCTAAGGCCCTGCATCTGTGTCAGTACTTAGAAAGGATTAGAAAAACCTAGAACATAGATCTTGTAACTAATTCATGGTGGGCATTTTATTAAATACCTTCGACCAATATCTGAAACTTTAACCTATGTGAAGTAGATAGCCAATTAACATAAGATATCAAATATGAGCATTGAGCAATTTATTTCAAGCAAGGGTGCAAGGCATAAAAGAATTAATAACATTACCTTAGGAAGTTCACATTTTTCAGTGGAAATGTATTGGAGTAAATAATGGCTAGTCAGCAGAACACATCTATTATTCAGTAAATTACACCGATTTGCACCATTCTGATGCATACTCTTGCCTGTTTCATAGAAGAAGAATGCTACACCTGGACGAAGTTAGAAGAATGCAATGCACGAGTTCTCTCAGAAGCAACGCCAAATGCAGGAACACACCAATCTTCTAGAAGACTACAACTAACACCAGACAAGAATTATTACCAACGCCAAATGCAGGAATGCATCCAGCTTCATCCTCGGCAACCAGCTTCATCCTCGGCAACCATGACCACGACCCAGACATCAGCACCGGCACGGTCCGAGCTTTCCGCCGACTCTGGAGCGCCGGTGGCAACCTCCACCGGCCCACAATATGCACGGCGCGTGCCGTTCTTCCAACTCGACGACATCTCATTCTGCATCTAGACTTCCATTGCTGCAACAGGGCGCAAAGGAATGTATGTAAGCTGTCGATTTCGATATGCAAGACGGCTGAGCGGTGAAGTAGAAATTGGAGTGACCCTCGCTGACACGGACCTATTCTTGACACCGTAAGGTTGGCGGCGGCCAGAGGAACTGAGGAAGTAGCCGAGGAGCCCTCGGCGGCGGCGGCGCTTCTCGACCACGGCGGCGCGTCGGCGACAGGCGTCGCCCGCAGACGCGTTGTAAATGCGCCATGATGGCGGCCGCGGCGGCGGCCGAGGCGGCGAGCCTCTGGACCTCGTCGTAGGACATGACCCGGTGGCGTTGCTCCGCGCTGCCCAGGCCCCGGCCGGCGGCGTTGGCCTTGGCGAGAACCGAGGCTGCCGTAGAGCGGGATGCCCATTACCACCTTGGCGGCCGGCGTCAATCCAGGAAAAGTGTGATGCTCGATCGTGAAAGCGCGTTGAAGTCCGTCGTGACGTTGGCGCCGGTGCCCGGTGGTCATAGTCCGAACGCGGCGACGTTGACACAGTCTAGGCAGCTCGCGAGGGCCTCGGACGGGTAGTCCACGCGGGCACGCAGTGCGGCGCGTGAACAGCAGAACTAGGCGCCGGAGGTGGCGGGAACCCGGAGCGCGCGCCAATCAGAGAGTCAGAGACGAGGAAGCCGAGGTCGGCCATCTCGACCGCCGATGCCGGGAACCGCTACGCGACATCGAGCCGTCGGCCGGCTCGCCGCGACAAGCGCGATAACGCGCGTAAGCGCCGCGCGGGACGCCGTCCATGGCGCTGAACGCCGCGGCTGGGAACCGGCGACGTCCGCGACGCCGCCACCGGTGGTGGTGGTGCCGGCGAGCGAGGTCCTGAGATTGCGGTTCCTGGCCTTGAGCGCCGGGGAGAAGGAGGCGAGGAGGGCGGCCCCGTCCGGGTCCATCGGGAGCACGAGCTTGCGGGCGGTGGGGTGCACGCGGAGCGTCGAGTAGTAGAGGTGCGTGTAGATGGAGGCATCGAGCGTGGCGAGTGGGCGGAGGCGCGCGGCCGTGGCGAGGTAGAAGCTAGCGCGCACCGTCGTCAGCGGTGGCCCTCGGGGGGTGTCGTCGGGAAGAGGCGATGGATCCGCTGACGGCCGGGGTGGTGTGTAGCGCCCGGCGAGTCGTGGCGGACGGCGATGATGAGGGCGCGTCGATTTGCAGCGGCGGACGGTGATGAGGAGGGCGCGTCATTTTTTAGGGCACGTCGGGAGTGCGGGGGGTAAAAATGGAAAGCGGAAAAATGACGGACCGCGCGCGGGTGAAGCCACGAGAGCGGATGGTTTTACCTACCAGGTTTTTTTCTCCACTTCATACTTTTTAGGAGTAAAGTAGAGATATTGTCCAGTACTACTGTTGGGTTTGCAGGTGCTTTTCTGAAGATGTTCTTGGGTCCAGTGAATTTGCGGGCAACAAGGAAAGAGGTGCAGCTCGAGCTGAAGCTAACTCCTCCTTGACGAACTAGTAACCTGGAAGGTCACCAAATGAATGCAAGGTATTGACTGTCTCCTTCCAGATGTTCTTAAATTGCAGTAAGCAAGTGATAGTTCAGTGATAGACTAATAGTGAGGTAGAGTACTAGAACTAATTTATATTCTGGGATGTTGTTGGAATAATGCCAGTGCTTGCACTGCCTAGCTGTTGATGTGAACTGTAATGGTTTACTGTTATGTTCTAGCAGATTTCCTATGGTGATGCATAAAAAATGTGAGTATAATAATTGCTTATATACCATCATGATTTCATAGTTATAAAGGGATACTACCTGGACTCTTAGATATGCTCATGTTTTTTCATTCAGTATGCCCATTTGATTTCTGAAAATTTTGGTGTAACAAGTATAGATGCCTACACTGATGTGTCATAGTTAATTTGTGAAATGAAATATAGAGGGCTGCATTTGATATGTTTGTTCTGATCATTTAATGAGGAATATTGATTTCTTCTATATTTTGGACAGATAAAGTCTTTTGTTTGATTCAGGGGCATTTGAATTTTCCCCATTTTTCTTATTCTTGGTTCTTTGGGTGATTGCTGCAGGTTCTTGAGAAGACAAGATGGTGCACAAGGAGCTGCTGCAGGCATGGTGGTTTGACAGCCACAACTTTGCAAGGCCATCTCCATGGTTGAACAGCACACTTTCAGATTTTGCCTCATCCCCTTGGTTCTCCAATGGATGATCTGATACTGGATGGCTTCAGGCACTGAATTACAAAAAATTGGATGACACCAAATCCTGGAGTTGCATGATGTGAGTTATTCCTTGCCTTTAACTCGCAGTGCTTATATCCTGGAATAGTTCATTTTTCTTTTCTATCTCTACCTTAATTATATTTACTTGTAATCAACCTGTTTGCCTGGTTGGTGCTTCTGCAATAGTAGTGATTCTCAATTGTTCTATTCTGTCGCTTGTTGATTTGGGACATATGCTTCTTTGAAATGTTTAGTTAGCTGTATATCCTTTGCATGTTGGGTAACCTGAATGCATGAGGTTATTGCAGAAAATAAACCAAGCGAACGATATCGTGCATCTGTTGAACACTTTATTTATTTTTCATTTTTTGCTTTTCAAGAAAACTACCCTCAATGTATTGAACAGCGGGGTACAGGGAGAACATGCATGGATCAACGACCCAACTCTGCTTTGTAGCTTCTTAGTGCAGCAGACCGAGCCAAGGAACTCAGGTAAAGATCAGGTGCACAAAGTTTATTGCCATTGTCTATGAATAGTGGAGTGATCATTGCATTGGAAAGTTAATTGCTTTGCCTCTGAAGTGACAACTTCCTTTGCTTGTGTCAATAGTAACCAGCTTCATTTTTAAATTAGTAACAATTGCTCTCTATTTGTTACTCAAATAATATATATGCTTATGTGTTTGGCAATAGCATTTGTTCAATAGTAGCTTGCTGTGTAGCTCATCAGCTCTCTAGCATCAATGCTATTTGGTGAAATATTTTCTTATATCTTTGTTGATGTTTAGTGCAGTCTGTAATGCATCTTGTATATTGTTTTCATGTTTAGCATGTTCATCTCGTAATTCATGTGTCCTTTTCTTTTGCTTCCGGGATCTAGATGACGTTATTAGGAAACATGATGGATTGTTGTGTCAATGTTATAACCTTTTTTGGGACCTCTAATGTTGGATGATATGTTTGTATTTGATGTGGTACTGTACAAAATGTTGCCCTTGACGTGTTGGTATTATATTGTATGCTGCTGTTCCATTATAAAATTGGTGAAATTTGATGTGCTAGAATTGTTTGAGCTCAACACAAATGGTTGAGTTATGTGGGCTTGAATTTAAAATGTTGGGCTGAAATGCTTGTTGGGCTGAAATGATTTTTGGGTTGAAATGCTTGTTGGGCTTGGAAATAAGCTTAAAATGAGCAGTTCAAAATACATGTCACGATGCCATGACAGCATCCTCGTCGTTATCCATGTCATGACCTATAATCCATGTCAGCAGTCACGTCGTATCCTTGTCAGCAGCCACGTCGCATCCTAGTCAGCAGCCATGTCGCATCCTAGTTAGAAGCAATCGTGACGATTTATTTTGTCACGGATAGTGTGCTAGGGGTTGGGTTGTATGGGCCTCGGGCTACTCCGTGACGATCCAAATACGTCATAGACTGCGACGTTTATTAAGAAACATCGACCGATTTAATCAATGACGCTCATTCCATCACGAAAATTTAAATTGTCGCGGACACTGATTTGCGACGAATTTTCAAGGATCCACGACAGAATGATTGCGTCACGGATTAAATAGTTTCTTGTAGTGTGGTGACCAGGGTTTGAATCTAGGGTTGTGCACCCCATTTTTTTTTGAAAAAATCGAAAAATGGAAAAAAAACTTGCAAAAATTGGGGGCGGGGCTTGAACCCGGGACATCATTTATCATTCTTGAGATATTTTTTATTTGTCTGGTAGGTCCCACAAGTGATGCTACATAAATTTCTCACGCTGCAGCCCAGTAGGTCCAATAATGAATTATAATCTGTATCACTTGTTGTTGCAACGAACAACTGAAAAGAACAAGGGAAACCATGCCAAAGTCATGTTTCACTAAGCGACAGTAGCTCGATGCTATGTTGCACAGCTGCATGCATATGTAATGGGGAACTATTTTGTACTATTACTTTTTTACTCCACTGCTATGTGGCAAAGTCAACTAATTTGGACTATGTGCATGTCGTGCCAAACAGAGGCAAAAGAAAATGGCTGCAGCAGATGCAAATCAAGAAAATGCTATTGGAGAACAAGAAGTTGATGCTGATGGATAACAAGAAGTTGCCGCTGATGGAGAACAAGAAGTTGCTGCTGATGGAGAGCTTGATGTGGTGGAGATCTTCAAAGAATGTCATACCAGTTGCAAGAAAGGACTGACTAACATTGCAAAAGAAGCAATTGTAAGTCTAATATCACTATATGCTTTCCCAGCATCTTCCTATGTATCTCTTATTGAGATGCTTGAAATGTCCATAGTTTTCATTACACTAAGGAGGCTTTAGTCTAGAGTGTTTTCTAAATAGTTTGCAACTTTCACTGTGGCCTGCTTGTGCATGCATGCATGATCATGAATTCTTGGTCTAGTTGTTCAATTTCTGCTAGTAGTGTTGTCAGCTTGTCTCTCAGCTCTCTACTTGAGCTCTCTGAATCAGTGATCGAGTGGGGTACCCATGGCATTACCAGAAGCTCTAGGAATATTACATAAATATTATTCTTGTTGTTTGCTTACTAGTTCCCTAGTTGTATGTTATTCTATGCATAAATTTGCTATCTCTAGATCCTTGTTGTATTGGGGTTACAATTTATCTAGTGCAATAATTGTTTACTTAATAGGGAGTGTGATAGGTTACATGATACATGCTCTTTACTGACTTCCAATTATTTTTCTTTTTAGTACTGGGAATTAGTTTTTGTGATTTATAGGAATTGGCTTTCAGCTGAAATGGCAAATCATTGGAATTAGTTGTTGCACAATTCTTTTAGCTAGTCAAGTGAATTAGTTTTTTGTGCTCTTTCTGATCTCGAGAACCCTAGTCATGTGACTCTTTCACTTTTTTCTAGCATGATGAAAGTATTGTGTCTCTACTGCTACATACATTGAAGTAGCCAAATAAGATGAATAAAAATGTGTCTTAAGTCAAGATTCTGAAATTTACCAAGTTTAACTAGGTACTTGATTACTATTTGGATTATGGCAGGCTAACATGGAAGCTTTGAAGGATCAGCCTCCTGCTAAAGGCTGAAGGACCGATTAGGCGAACCAGAGAGGGGGGGAGTGAATGGGAGCCAATAAAAATTCTTCTCGAAGGAGATGAACACTCCGACAAGACGAACAAGGCTTCCAAAGCACGTCTCCGACTCAACTACCCAAGTTGGCCAAGACCACGCAGCCAGCAGGAGTGCTCGGTCCTAGGAACCAACAACCACCGAAGCTAACCCGAGAACGCAGCGGAACAAGCAACTCGAGCAGCTACTGACCACACCGGTCGGGCCACCTACACGGTCGGACCGGTCCCGGTCGCCGGATCACTGACTAGACCGCGGATCACCCGACACCCACCGAGACACACCGGGTCACCACTGGACCTGAGCCGGGTCACCTAAGCAGGACTTGGTGATTTCCAGAAGGCCCCTACACCGGTCGGTAGGGTGTAGCTCACCGGTCAGGCCGGTCTAAGCCTGAAAACCCCAATTCCAAGAAACCAACCTCCCGAGCTCCAAAACACACCAAACTCGAAACAGCAGCAACACAAGACAATAGGGAACTCACCAAGACGTTCACCCGAGGCAAAACCTATAGAGCCTCTGCACCGGTCAGACCGGTGAGCTGCCGATCGGGGCCGGTCATGGGGCCTCGGGATGAACGAGCACCCGCGGGTCAACGCCCCCAAATCCAACTCCCGATCTCCCAAATCGCTCCACGGATTTGCGCAAGACTTTGGGGATAGTAGGAACACCTCATGGGCACTCCATAGTCAAGATCTGGTCCACCAAAACTCGCTAAATCGAGAGGAATCGAAGAAATCCCACCAAGAACGCCTCTAACCCTAGAGCAAAGAAAACCCCAAAATCGAGCCCCTTTTGCTCACGGATTTTGGGAGGGGAATCAAAGGGAAAAGAACCACGAAAGGTTCAAGCATACACCCCCACCAAATCCCAAAGAGAAAGGCCTCGAAATCACTCCAAGAAAATCGCCAAGAAAGGGCTCCGAAAATCACCAAAAAGGAGAAACGGGAAAGACACATCCAAGCCTTGACGAACCACGCCGAATCATCTATACATACCAAAGAGGTTCATACAAGGTCTAGCTTGCCGCCCGATCATCCTTCCCTCTCACAAGATCTCACCATGAAGCTCTCAAGCTAGTCCTAGAAATTCCAAAAGAAAAAGGAAGAGAAAAATAGCAAAACAAAATGAGCTAGGGTTCCAAGAGATGGCCGCCATCCTCTCACCACTTGGGTTATATGGAGGCAAGCCGAAAGACTAAAATACCCCTAAGGTCTCATACTAGGATACACACCCCGAGGGGCACTTTGGGAAACTTTGTCTTCGCACCATCGGACGGATGCCCAGCGACCGCAAACTTGCTTAGCCTCGACGCAAGTCTTGCGATCCCAACGCGTGTCCTCCGCTTCGAAGTCTCCGGACGCGTTGTGCACAGTCGGCCGGTGCTCCTCATCGGTCGGGCGGTCTCCACCGGTCGAGACAAGTCGATCTTGCTGCACCTCCGTCTTCGGTTGATGCGCCAAGGGGGTCCTGATCTTCACGACATAGGATGATCACCAGATAACTAGCTTCAAAGAAGCCAAGATAACTTGCTGCAAGCAGCGATAACTAGTGCAACCTGGCAAATAAAACTCGAAGCCAACCACCATCTTTAACTGGCAACCTGAATCGAGGATTCGCCCAACCACACTCTCAAGGAACCAACCAACACAGCCTATAATCAATGGAGGAAACCTCGAAGGGAGTAGGAGCACCAATTGGGAGTAGATGAAGCCGCCGCTGTTGTATTCCCGCGAAGGAGATCACAAGAGCAAGGAGTAGAGATTTCTCTCAAGGGTTTGCTAGCAAACAGCTAAACAAGGGGTTCTGTATTTCAATTATCAAAAAAGTCTTCCATTTGCTATGGAGCAAAGGAGTATTTATACAAGTGCCCTCCTAGATAGGTGAAAACACGAAACAGAAAATGAAAAGACGAAATGTGAAAAGGCCTCAACGCTCTGGAGTTGTTCCCGCGTGGCTGTTGGACTTCTGCGCAGTCTTCAATGTTTTGGCAATAACTCCATCTAGGGAACTCTAAAAGACATGCCGTCAGTTGCATTGGAAAGTTAACTTGATGCTCGTTCATAGCATGTGCAGCATGTACCACGAGATGTTATAGAATGGTACAGTTTTGCATGGAAACTTGAACATTAGGTTGGCTGTTGACCTTCTGACCAGTCTGCACTAAAAGTACTCAACTGCCATAATGGAATCACCAAACTAGTTGAGACCAGTGGCATTAGAAAGTTGACTTCAAGATCTTTCCAACGTGTACTCATGCACCTTCATAGCTTTAGGGAGTCAAAAGATATGACTAGTTCTTCTTGACGGTTCTGTCAGGCTGAACTGATTCGTCGTGGTCCATCTCTCTGGTTCATTCTTGGTGTATCCTTGTCATCCTCCTTGGTGAACCTGAGCAATAGCAACATGCACGATTTAGGTAGTATATAATTCTCATCAATATTAAAATGAAATTCACAAAGTAGCGTGTGCACCTCTTGCTGTAGCTTCATAGCTCGACTACGAGTAATTGGTCCATCAAAAACATGAGCGGGTGTAGTTGATGTAGCTTGACTTGAAGAAGTAGTCATCTTGGTTGGAGAAGTAGTCATCTTGGTTGAAGAAGTAGTCATCTTACTTGAAGAAGTAGTCATCTTGCTTGAAGAAGTCGGCATACTTGTCGTTGTGGTCAGCGTAGTCATATCATCCTCCCTCCCTTGAAGAAAAGCCGTCCTCGGCTTTTGTTTACCTGAAACCAAATCATAAAAAGCAGAGGGTATATATACAACATTTTTCATCACTCATTATTTTATCTTCCTTAGTTCTTTCTTTGTAACCCATATTTGTGTTGATAGAATGATTACATGATCTGTATAGGTTATGGACTTTATGAAAAAGAGTCTGAGTCATCAAATTCACTTCCCTAATCTTACCTTGATGATTTTTCCTTTGTGTTTTAGATCCTGCGAATAACTCAGTAGATGAAAGAACAACTATTTCTTTTAAACAGCTCAATTGATTCAAAACCTCATATTTCATCATTGCAACATCAAACATTTCAAAATTTTGAGCATTACTTACATCACAAAAATTCTTGTTGCATAGTTTATTCAAAAGATTAGAAATATACCTTTCAAGCTCATTTGTCTCTGGTGTGGACAGAAAAATTTTTGGTCCAAAAATTCCATTACTTTGCATATCGTTTATGTCTTTTGATGAGGAATATGAACAAGGAACAATATTTGTTTCTCAAAACAACAAGCATTAAACAATTTATTCACTTCAAGCATAGAAAAATATGGTTCACAATATTTGGCATTCGACATGTTCGTTTTAAATTCAGAAAGCTTGTCACATGTTATGCACATAAAACATACAAAGAATTTATCAAAAACTTGTTCAACAATCAAATTGAATGTAAACTTGCAGCTATGAATATTATTCAAAGATCTCATAGATGTTATCATAGACACATTATCAAGCATTTCATCAATCTCAACGGGTCGATCAAATATAGTGTAACTCAAACAATTAGTAGGAGATATTCTTTTGAAAAATTCAGCACAAGTAATCAACTGAACATGGTGAAATTTATTAGCATATAAGGTATCACAAGGTTCAATCAAAATAGAACAAGAGTTATGAAAAGTAGAACAAAGGTTATCAACTTGCAAAATTTCAGCAATTGAATTGACTTGTGAATGAATAGAATGAGGACACAATTTAGCAAGCTCAACTGAAATTGCAGTAGATGTTTCATCATGATTACTCAATAATTTACCTCGCAAATTCAGATCTGTATTATTTTGATTACCTTTCAGTTTTGATGTTTGCACTTTTGAATTTTTACCTCCTTCATTGTCATGCTTCATGTTTGTGGCAACAAAAAATTGGTTTTGAGGAGTAGCAATCTTCTCACTTCTCACATCAAGTGGTGTTGTATGATCATCAATCATCTCTTTCTCAGCTTCTTTGCAAACCTGCACACTTTTAGAGAGGACACTAGAAGTATGGATGAGTGGATTAGATTCACAAACATCCTCACACATCTTGCAATCAAGCTCACACTTTTTATGTAGTGTATATCTCTCACTCTCATTGTGAATGCTCTCAATCTCACATTTTGTGGAATCACACAGCTCACTTTTATTTTCTCTTGCACTCAATTTGGCTATGTGGCTCTCATTCTCACATGGGTTCTGTTGCACAACTTGCACTTCCATATTTGGAGCATCAAGTGTATGAGCACTTTCATTTATGATCTCCGCATAAGAATCTGGACTAGTAAAGGTCACAGTGGAACTTCCATCTTTGCCGATCTCCAATGGCAATGAAACACTAACAAACTTAGTGGAACCATCATTATCAACTATGCCTTCAATCTGAACTTCATGTGGCATATTAGTACACTTAGTTTCAGCATCTCTGTCCAATAATTCCTTAGATACTATAGTTGATGGTGTAGTACATGTTGACATCTCTTTCAAGCTTGAAACATCATTTTGCAACCATTGATCAGGTGGAACATGTTCAATTTGCTTTTGGACAGATCTGTCAATCACACTTGGTGATGCATTAGCAACATATTTCTTCTCCAAATCTTCACTCAAACCAAATATTTGGTCTCTCATTTCATTCATATTATATGCAGCTTCAAAAAAGGGTGTCGAAACACACTCTAAATCTTGTAGTGACACTGATTCACCACCTTGCTGTATATCACAACTATCAATAATATTGCAACACTTAATTTCATCACAAATGGCACTCGAAAAAGGCATAGAACTTGTAAGAACATCAGCTCTTAGAATCTTAACCTCAGAAGATGTTTCTTCATGTTCTTGCTGAACAAAATAAGCATCTCCACTGTGTAAATCAGCAGCAACAACCTTTTCTTGCTTTCAATTATTTCTCTTGTTTGCAAATGCTCGTGGCACTGCCCATTCTAATCCTGTATGGTATGTGCAGCAACATCTCCAAATGGTTTGTGCTCAGATTTCAAACAACCATTGGAGAGAGCTTTACTGACTTCATTCTTCTCTAACTCACAGTCCAACTGAAATTCTGGGCAGCCATAACACTAGGATAAGTTGTACCACTAGAACTGGTGGAATGATCAATCTTCATATCACTTCTTGTGTCAACTTGCGGCACAAACTTCTCTTTTTGCTGCACAACAAAGCTCTTGCTAGAAGCAAGTAATTTATTTTCAGCACACTTAGCATTAGCTTCCATTGATTCACAATTGGTGACTGCAGATCCTTTCTTCTTCCATGGAGTTGATGCTTGTTTGCTTCCAACAACAAATGGCACTTTGGCCTTCAAATCAGCTTGTAACCTTGTTGCAATGTCTTTGCACAAATTAATGCACCTTGTGTTCTTGGCTGCACCATCATAATTTTCTTCTCCTCTCTAATTTGCACAAGAAGATCTTGCAAACTTCTAAAATACTTTCCCTCAAGTGCAGCAGCAATGTTATCATTAAGACCTCTCTCAAAGTATCTCATTGCATTCATGTCATCAACAACATTTGCTCTATGCAAAGATGAATATAGCTTATGATAATATGCTTGGATAGATTTAGTACCTTGCTTCACATTCTCCAAACGACGAAGCAAAACCAGCCCATAACTTCTTGGAACAAATTTTTTTCTCATGACCTTCTTCAAATCTTTCCAATTCTTGATGAGACGCTTCTGTGAATATTGTTTCCACCAATGAAGAGCATAGTCTTCAAATGCAAGATCAGCTCTTGAGATTTGCTTAGCTTCTGAAAAATCTTGAACTTCAAACTCAATCTCCATTTTCTCTTGCCAATCAAGAAACTCCTCTGGATCGGTACTTCCATAGAATGGAAGATTAGTGTATCTTCGACCTGTCATGGTTAATGCATATGCAAAACAACAAGCTTATATGTGGTATAGGATAATATGTGGAACTCTCACAATCTCACCTCTCTTACCAACCGAAGCTCTTTATGAAATCCCTGCGGGTTACAGCAAAAACAATGTGTGGTGGTAACAAGAGTGATGGTTAAGCGAATACAAGACCAGAGAGTACCAATCACGATGGCTTATATGTGGAGCTTAGTGGGGAGTGATACACAAGAAATGCAATCTGAAATCTAGTTGTTGTAAAGTTAAATAACAATCCAAACTAGAGATCAAATGCCTAGTGCTGATCAAAAGATATGAATGAATGTTGTACAACACACGCACAAAAGAGACAGTTGATGCAAACAAGAATATGCTAGGGATAATTGGTGTAAAGGGAATCACCTAGCAAAAATTGCACCAAAAGAATGATAGCAAACTGGTCACACAACTTTAATAGGAAGATTCAATACTTGTGCATACCAACAATCTGATCTTGTTCCTTTCTTTCTAACACTTTTTTTTCCAACTCCTTGAACACCTTTTTTTTCAACTTTCTTTTTTTTTTGACTTCTTTTTTCACACACTAAGAGAAGAACAGATATAACACTTGCACAATTTAATGACGATAGAACCAAACACAACCAGGTAGCTTTCTTGATAGGACAAAAGTTTCATAAAGGATAGAATGGTCTACTATATATATTTTTGTGGAAATTTTTGAGAGATATGAATAGGCTCAAAAGGACACGCAAAGGATAAAAATGATCAGCAACTAAACAAAGACTCTAATGGACTGAAATTTAACCAAACTCACAAGATAAGATCGTAACAAAAAGGCTATAACAGATTTTTGTGGCTTTTGGTGGACAGGACAAAGGCAAAATATATGTAGCTAAGGGTAAAGAATCCTACCGTGGTAAGCAGCTCGATACCGGATGATGCGCCAAGGGGTCCCAATCTTCACGGCGTGGGATGATCACCGGATAACTAGCTTCAGAAGCCAAGATAACTTGCTGCAAGCGATAACTAGTGCAACCTGGCAAATAAAACTCGAAACCAACCACCGTCTTTAACCGGCAACCTGAATCGAGGATTCGCCCAACCACACTCTCAAGGAACCAACCAACACAGCCTACAATTAATCGAGGAAACCTCGAAGGTAGTAGGAGCACCAATTGGGAGCGGATGAAGCCGCCGCTGTTGTATTCCCGCGAAGGAGATCACAAGAGCAAGGGGTAGGGATTTCTCTCAAGGGTTTGCGAGCACACAACTAAACAAGGGGTTCTGTATTTCAATTATCAAAAAAGTCTTCTATTTGCTATGGAGCAAAGGAGTATTTAGAAAAGTAGCAGCCCTCCTAGATAGGTGAAAACACGAAACAGAAAATGAAAAGACGAAATGTGAAAAGGCCTCCACGCTCTGGAGTTGTTCCCGCGTGGCTGTTGGACTTCTGCGCAGTCTTCAATGTTTTGGCAATAACTCCATCTAGGGAACTCTAAAAGACATGCCGTCAGTTGCATTGGAAAGTTAACTTGATGCTCGTTCACAGCATGTGTAGCATGTACCACGAGATATTGTAGAATGGTACAATTTTGCACGAAAACTTGAACATTAGGTTGGCTGTTGACCTTCTGACCAGTCTGCACTAAAAGTACTCAACTGCCATACTGGAATCACCAAACTAGTCGAGACCGGTGGCATTAGAAGGTTGACTTCAAGATCTTTCCAACATGTACTCATGCAGCTTCATAGCTTTAGGGAGTCAAAAGATATGACTAGTTCTTCTTGACGGTTCTGTCAGGCTGAACTGATTCGTCGTGGTCCATCTCTTTGGTTCATTCTTGGTGTATCCTTGTCATCCTCCTTGGTGAACCTGAGCAATAGCAACATGCACGATTTAGGTAGTATATAATTCTCATCAATATTAAAATGAAATTCACAAAGTAGCGCGTGCACCTCTTGCTGTAGCTTCATAGCTCGACTACGAGTAATTGGTCCATCAAAAACATGAGCGGTGTAGTTGATGTAGCTTGACTTGAAGAAGTAGTCATCTTGGTTGGAGAAGTAGTCATCTTGATTGGAGAAGTAGTCATCTTGGTTGAAGAAGTAGTCATCTTACTTGAAGAAGTAGTCATCTTGCTTGAAGAAGTCAGCATACTTGTCGTTGTGGTCAGCGTAGTCATATCATCGGTCTTTGGTCTTGGCTTTGTGGATCAACCAAGGAACCCAGTGGTTTTCTGGTGAACCAAGGTAGCCTCCGCCAATCGTCACTCATGACTCGGCTCTCACGTAGTCTCGGCTCGACCTTGGTTTTGAGGCTCAACCAAGAAACCGTCCATGACTTCATCTTGCCGTTCTTGCCACCATGCGGCCCGCACTTGACTCACAGCCTTTGGGTCCCTCGAACCAAGCCTACTTGTCTTCTCCACACCAGGCATCACCATAGCGACCTTTCGTGCTTGTTCTTCACCTGCACCAACACCAGTCAAGCCACAACCTGCACCTGCAATACTTAGCCAAGAATCAGTCCACACCACGTTGTCAATCACTCATAACACCAGGAAACGACCTACCACCGATCTTCGAACCACACAGGCTCTCAATCTCCCCTTAATGAGTGCATTGACAACACACACATTTTGGTAACCAAAGAAAAGGAAAAGAAAAGCGACTAAAGAAACTCCAACAAGCGATCGAAAGCCAAAGGAAAGGCAAATAGCAAGATCACTTGAAGAAGACAAGTCTCGGACCCCTTAGGCAAAGCAATGGACACATCCGAGACAAAACAAGCTCAAGCAAAGAGCACAAACCACCAATCCAAAGCTCGAAAACCACAAAGAGCTCCCCACACACACATGCACGCTCCCCACAGAACCAATGCAACTCCCCACAGACGAATGCATGCAAACCACTTGAAGCAGAACAGCTGACCTTGCTCGAGGCCGGTCGAACCGGTCCTCCTCACCGGTCAGACCGGTGGACAAGATCATGCAACACCTGAGAACTCACACCGGTCGGGCGGTGAGCACCTGCCGGTCGGGCCGATGACACACAGGAAAAAGCGGGAAGCCCGAGCTCAAAGCGGCTCGAAACCACTTGGAAACCTTCTAAATGCATGCAGCAAGCCAAAACATGCTCAAACTTCTCCCCGTTGTTGATAATGTATGAATCAAGCTAAAAATGTAAAAATTGCAACCTAGAGCTTCTCAAATAGACAAAATTCAACATAGCATGCTACACATCTCCAAATGAGCAAGTTAAATACTCTATAGCTTCATATGGACAAAAACTACAAGATCACCAAGTTTCACAACCATTGGGCAGAGCTAAGATAGAAATGACTATTTTTGTGAAAATTCACCCTCTCATGAGCAAAGTCCTAAACATGATCAAAACATGTCAAAATAGCAATGCTACACAAACTACATGTTAGGACAACCATTCTAAGCATAAGACCATCATAAACACCCACAAGCACCTCATGTCATGTCAAAGCATACCGAGCCATGTGCTTGCTTCTATATATGAGACTTCTCATGGGCAAACAACATGCAACGGTTTAGCACCCAAAAGCAAGTAAATTAAGCACATATGACATGGGAGCATATTTTCCAAGTAATTTACATTTCATTTTCAGATTTAAAATTGGTACATGAAATGTCTTTACGACAAAAAGGAACTTATGCCCCTCCACAAGATGAAGCATGGGGGCTAAACATTCATGATGGCAAATGAGCCTTTGGCCCCATATGATCAAAATAAGCTATCCAACCACAAATTAAGCATAGCATAGCCACTAAAACATGTCAAGATCATATAAAGACATTTACTCACAAGAGAGCATACATATGACATTTTTGAAAAACATAGCCATCAACCATGGATACAAATCAAGATCATCAAGAGCTAAGCCACACTAAGCCATATCATACCAAACTAGTTCACAAGAACATATATATCATACCATGGTGAACAATGTATATAGGAGAAGCTTTTCCTATACAATGCATATTATACAAAATGCATGCAACCTATCTGAAGGACCGAAACGGCGAACCAGAGAGGGGGGGAGTGAATGGGAGCCGATAAAAATTCTTCTCGAAGGAGATTGAAACTCCAACAAGACGAACACGGCAACCAAGCACGTCTCTGACTCAACTACCCGAGTTGGTCAAGACCACGTAGCCACTGGAGTGCTACTGGTCCTAGGAACCAACACACAACCTTCCGAACCAAAACACACTAACACGCCTGAAACTTGCACGCTTTTGTCGCTGTACACCGGTCGACCGATGGCTCGCGGGTCGGGCCGATGGCTGCGCCGCCGGGACGGACGCCGGTCAGACCGGTGGACACGGTCAGGCCTGGCTGCAGCGCAGCGCAGAACAAACGTTCAGAAGCCTCAGTGACAACTCTAGGCCCTGGAACAAAAATCACCTCCAAAACACAACCTATACGGAAGAAGAACTCTTCACAAAGCCTAGCAAAATAACTCCAACCAGGCCAAGAACTGACCAGCAGGACCACGGGACAAAACCACACGAACACAGCAGTTCCCGAGACAAAACCCACTGGGGCTTGCACCGGTCAGACCGGTCAAGATCACCGGTCAGACCGGTCACGCCTGGGCAGCTCGGGATGAACAGCGCCCGCGGGTCAACCCTCCCAAATCCAACTCCCGATCTCCCGATTCGCTCCACAAATTCACACAAGACTTTGGGGATAGTAGGAACACCTCATGGGCACTCCATAGCCAAGTTATGGTCCACCAAAACTCGTTGAATCAAGAGGAATCGAAGGATTTCTGCCAAAAACACCACTAACCCTAGGACAACGAAAACCCCAAAATTGAGCCCCTTAACTCACGGATTTGGGAGGGGAATCAAAGGGAAAAGAACCACGAGGGGTTCATGCATACACCCCCCACCAAATCCCAAAGAGAAAGGTCTCAAAACCGTCTCAAGAAAATCGCCAAGAAAAGGCTCCGAAAATCACCAAAAAGGGAAAACGGGAAGAACTCAAACAAGCCTTGAGGAACCACGCCGAATCATCTATACATACCATGAAGGTTCATACAAGGTCTAGCTTGATCATCCTTCCCTCTCACAAGATCTCACCATGAAGCTCTCAAGCTAGTCCTAGAAATTCCACAGGAAAAATGGAAGGGGAAAAATAGGAAAACTAAATGAGCTAGGGTTCCAAGAGATGGCTGCCATCCTCTCACCACTTGGGTTATATGGAGGCAAGCTGAAAGTCTAAAATACCCTTACTAGCTAATTAGGGATACATGCCCCTCAAGGGCGGGTCGAAATCTTTGTCATCGCTCCATCGGACGGATGCCCTGAAAACTTGCTTAGCCTCGGCGCAAGCCTTACGATCCCGCGTGTCCTCCGCTTGAAGATTCCGGACTGCGTCGTCGCTGCACACCGGTTAGACGATGCTCCTCACCGGTCGGGCCGGTACCCGATCGGGCCGGTCGGGCCCGGTCACGATCATCTCCGTCTTGATCTTGGTCTTGGCTTTGTGGATCAACCAAGGAACCCGGTGGTTTTCGGTGAACCAGGAAACCCATGAACTTCGGTGTAGCCTCCGCCAATCACCACTCATGACTCGGCTCCCACGTAGTCCCGGCTCGACCTTGGTTTTGAGGCTCAACCAAGAAACCGTCTATGACTTCATCTTGCCGTTCTTGCCACCATGCGGCCGCACTTGACCCCAGCCACCGGGTCCCTCGAACCAAGCCTACTTGTCTTCTCTCCACACACAGGCCTCACTAGCAAGCGACCTTTCGCGCTTGTTCTTCACCTGCACCAACACCGGTCAAGCCGCAACCTTTGCACCACAATACTTAGCCAAGAATCAGTCCACACCACGTTGTCAATCACTCATCACACCAGGAAGCAACCTACCACCGGTCCTCGAACCACACAGGCTCTCAATCTCCCCCTTGATGAGTGCATTGACAACACACACGTTTTGGTAACCAAGAGAAAAGGAAAAGAAAAGAAATGACTAAAGAAACTCCAACAAGCGATCGAAAGCCAAGCGGAAGGCAAAGAGCAAGATCACTTGAAGAAGATAAGTCTCGGACCCCTTAGGCAAGGGCAAGCGGCTCGACACATCCGAGACAAAGCATGCTCAAAACAAAGCGGCACAAACCACCAATCCAAAACTCGAAAAACACAAAGAGCTCCCCCTGCACATATGCAAGCTCCCCCTGAACCAATGCAACTCCCACAGACGAATGCATGCAAACCACTTGGCCAAGCAGGCGGTGCATCAGCTCGATTCGCGGTCGAACCGGTCGACACCACCGGTCAGAGGTGCTCAACGTGCGAGGACCAGCACTTTCGACCCGGTCGACCGGTGACCTCAACCGGTCGGGGCCGGTGACAACGAAAGCCCAGTGCTCGAAACCACTTGAAAACCCTCAAAAGCGTTCGATGAGCCAAAACATGCTCAAACTTCTCCCCTTGTTGACAATGCATGAATCAAACCAAAATTAGGAAAATTTCAACCTAGAACTTCTCAAATAGACAAAATTCAACATAGCATGCTACGCACCTCCAAATGAGCAAGTTAGATACTCGATAGCTTCGTATGGACAAAAACTACAAGATCACCAAGTTTCACAACCATTGGACGAAGCTAAGATAGAATTGAGCATTTTTACAAAAAATTCCCTCTGATGAGCAAAGTCCGAAACATGAGCAAAACATGTCAAAATGGCAAAGCCACACAAACTTCATGCTAGGACAACCATTCTAAGCATAAGACCATCATAAACACCCACAAGCACCTAATGTCATGTCAAAGCATACCGAGCCATGTGCTTACTTCTATGTATGAGACTTCTCATTGGTAAGCAACATGCAACGGTTTAGCACCCAAAAACAAGTAAATTAAGCACATATGACATGGGAGCACATTTTCCAAGCAATTTACATTTCATTTTCAGATTTAATATTGGTACATGAAATGTCTTTGCGACAAAAAGGAACTTATGCCCCTCCACAAGATGAAGCATGGGGGCTAAACATTCATGATGGCAAATGAGCCTTTGGCCCCATATGATCAAAATAAGCTATCCAACCACAAATTAAGCATAGCATAGCCACTAAAACATGTCAAGATCATATAAAGGCATTTACTCACAAGAGAGCATACATATGAGATTTTTTGAAAAAACATAGCCATCAACCATGGATATAAACCAAGATCATCAAGAGCTAAGCCACACTAAGCCATATCATACCAAACTAGCTCACAAGATCATGTATAACATACCATGGTGAACAATGTATATAAGAGAAGCTTTTCCTACACAATGCATATGATACAAAATGCGTGCAAGCTATCATACAAAGATGACTATACATCATGATACAAATGCAATGCAAATGCAAGACATGCACAAAGGAAAGCTATACATATGCTACAAAGGAGCTCCACACACCCAACTCAAGAAATCAAACAAACACCAAGCTCCCGCATAAACAGTGAAAGTTGCTTGATCTAGGGGTTTGGTAAAAATATCGACTATCATGTGTGGGTACATGGATCAAAGAGATTTTTCTTTCTCTCGTTGTCTCTCGTGAAATGATACCTCACTTCTATGTGCTTGGTTTTGGAGTGGAGCACCTTTGGGTTCTTTTGTAACGCTTATGGCACTTGTGCTATCACATTGAAGTGGGACATGGGTATACTCCTCACCAAAGTCACTCATGGTGTATGTGATCCAAAGGAGTGAGAGCAACAACTAGTCTGACCACATACTGCCTCGGTTGTGGATTGAGCAACACTCATTGTTTTGGAAGACCAAGACACCAAAGAAGAACCCAAGAACTGGCAAGTCCTGAAGTGGACTTCCTATCCAACCGACACCGGCAAAATCCAGCGTCAGAAAATCCATGAAGAGCCAAAGAAGAAGACACGAGTACCAAAGGCCGAAGTTGGGAGTATGTCAAATACACGAATATGCGCTTGACCTTCTTGCCGATCTAAGTCCTCGGAGATGCTAGAAAAGCAGCGCAGCTGCACCAGAATTGGATGTCCGTCCTCGTCGCCGTCAAGTAGAGTGACCCGATCATGCTCGGTACTCCTTACGGTCCACGTGTTCACCTTCCTCGTCCATCAAGAGCGTAGTCGTACTCATTGGTGTTGCCATGGCCTTGGAGTCCTCCATCTTAAACTTCCTCACAATGTCCTTGGTGTACTTAGCTTGGTGCAGTGTTCCTTCCTTTGATTGCTTGATTTGTGGCAGGAAGAACGCAACTCACCCATCATGCTCATCTCAAATTCCGCTCATGTCTTCGCAAATCTTGCAACAAGAGAGTTAGGACGAGCCACCAAAGACAATATCATCCATGTATACACCGCACAATCGGGATATCTGCCCCTGAGTAGAAACAAGGTCGATCGACCTTCCCATCTCAAACCCTCTCTCAAACAGAACCCCTCAACTACTCACCAGCTCCAAGCTCAGCGCTGCTTTAGCCCATATAGCCCTTCCTCAACTTGTACACCGTGGGGGGTACTTCACACTCTCAAACCCCGGTGGTTGCCTCACATACACTACTTCCTCCAAAATACCATTTAGGAAAGCACTCTTGACATTCATCTGGTACAACTTGAACCCTTTAGCCACGGAAAAGGCTAGAAGGATCCTGATCGCCTCCAAAGCGAGCTACGGAGCAAAGGTCTCCTCGTAGTCGATCCTCTTTACGTGAGTACCCACGAGCAACAAGCCTTGACTTGTTCCTCACCACTTCTCCTTTCTCTCCCTCTTTGTTCTTCCACACCCATTTTGTCCCAATCGGCTTACACCCTAGGGGAGGGTCAACCAATTCCCAAACTTGGTTCCTCTCAAAATTCTCCAACACCTCATGCATCGAGTTAACCCAATTATGATGAGATAGCGCGTGTCCAATGTCTTTGGGCTCAAATGTAGCAACAAAAGCAGCATGAGCAAAGTGAGAATTGTTTCGAACCCTCGACCGTGTAGTACGTTCATTGATGTCGCCGATGATCCTCGAAGCTGGATGATCCACTTGAACTCGCCGGGGAGGTTCTCGCCTTGATGCTACCTCCCCCAGCAACTTCTTCTTGAACTGGGTTTGTCATCGTAGGTGTGGGAGAAGGACCGTTCACCACCGTAGTTGAAGTAGTAGGTACATGCTCAGCCGCGGGCACCATACCGCCATCGTCATCATCTCCATGTTCATGCTCCTCCTCCTGGAAAATCTCCTCGCCAAGTTCATCATCACCTACACACTCAAAGACAAGCTGACTACGTGGCTATGTCTCATCGAAGGTTACCTCGCAAGTCTCCATGATTTGGTTAGTTTCAAGGTTGAGCACACGAAAGGCTCTAGAATGAGATGCGTAACCAAAGAAAATGCCATCGACAGATCTAGCCTCGAACTTGTCCAACTTCTTACCTTTCTTCAGGATGAAGCATTTGCACCCAAACACATGGAAGTGACTCACCTTGGGTGTGCGTCCGTGCATCAACTCATAGCACGTTTTCATCTTGTGAACCCTGAGGTAAATCCTGCTCGACACATAGCACGCGGTATTCACCGCCTCATTGAACCTCCTCAGTCCTATGCTCATCGAGCATCGTCCGTCAGCCATCTCGCACAAGGTTCTATTTTTCCTTTCCACCACGTTACGAGGAGGCGATACGGACTCAGCGGTGTTCAAGACCCAAGTCATGGCAAAAGGTTTCAAAATGAGAGTTTCTAAATTCCGAGCCATTGTCACTGCGGATCGCTCGTATGGCAACTCCATGCCTCTCGTTCTTCAACCTCAAGACAAGATCTCGAACAAAATCAAATGTCTCCCTTTCTCCTCAAGAAAGAAAACCCACGATACAGAGTTGTCGTCCACCACAAGACATACCACTTCCCACCCACAGATCGCTGCACACGGGCCAACAAGGTCCATATGGAGCAGCTCGCATGGGCCTCCGTCATCACATCGGTGAGGGGCGGATGGGAAGCTACCATCTTAGCATGCCGACACAGACAAACCAACTCTTTTCAAACCTCGGCCGTGGCAATCCTCGGACCAAATTGAGTTTACTCAAGCGAGACAAAGGTCAAAGCTTAAGTGACCCAACTTCCTATGCCACTTCCACAACTCACTCGAAGATCCGGCCAAGAAACAACGCTCAACACGAGGCGAGAAAATCGCTCGGAACACTTGACCCTCGGGAAGCGACCATGCAAACTAGGTCCCCTCGAGAATCCAAAATCCGAGAACCACCGGGCCGAAACAACACCTCAAAGCCCTCATCCAAAAGTGGGACAAAGCAAATTGAACCCGGCGATTGAACAAGAGCAACACGCGAGAGTTACCTTGTCACTTACCTTAATCTCACCTTCTGATAGCACACGCCCTCGCCCATTGTCCCAAAGGTGATGTATGTCTTGGACACCACCGGACGAGACTTGAGAACCACCCCTTTTCTCCGGTCATATGCCTCGAGCAGCAACCGAGTCAATCAACCAAACGTTCCTCAAGTCTCTCACCTGAAATTCAAAAGCGAGCATTGAGTGAACAAACGACTTAACCGGGGTTAGTACCAAAGAGTAAAACCAGGTCAGAGCCATTGCTCCAAAGTGGGGTTGGCACCAACCAAAGCATCTCTCCTACCAAAGCTACCACCACGAACACCACCACGGTAACCACTACGAGGGAACCAACCCTCTCTCGGAGGAGAGCGAAAGCCACGAAAGGAAGACCGTGGACCGTTCCTTCTCTCCATCTCAAAGCTACGACTCCTCTCACCCTCGTATTGAGCACGAGGTGGAGAACACCTAGCAAACTGACCACCTGCAAACTCTCCAGACCAACCACAAGAACAACGACCACCTGAACCGAACCAAGCATCTGTACGAGCACGAAAACCAAAGTGCTATCTACCTGCACAGACCGGTCCGATGTAGGTCGCCAACGACACCACCTGCTACCTTCCGATCTCCCCAAGCCGGAACCGTCCTCACAATCGCCTTGGCCCTGGGCATCTGCATACGAGGCTCAAGTACACCATTGGAAGGGTGGTACTTGTCCTTGTTAGCCCACTCCTTCGCCAATCTCTCCTCACGCTTCCTCTTGAAGCAAAACTTGCCCTTGTGACCATCTCTCCCACAATAGTCACAATGAAACCTTATGGGCTTAGGTTTAGGCTTGGGATGGGGCTGCTCACTCGGTTTCTCTCCACTCGGCTTCTCAACCGGTTTCTCCTCACTAGGCTTCACACTCTCTTTCCCAAAGAACTCATTCCCCAAATTACTCTTGAACTTGATGGGTTTTTGGAAATCATTTGTGGAGTGGGGAAATATGGGAGGATCTAGGATTGAGCAACACTCATTGCTTTGCGGAAGACCAAGACACCAAAGAAGAACCTAGCGGCAAGTCCCGGAAGTGGACTTCCTATGCAACCGACATCCGGCAAAATCCGCGTCCGAAAATCCATGAAGAGCCAAAGAAGAAGACGGGAAGTACCAAAGGCCAGTCGGAGTATGTCGCAAATACGAATATGCGCTTGCTTGCCGATCACGATGTCCTCGGAGAGACGCTTGAAAACGAGCGCACAAACATAGAGAATCGGATGTCCGGCCTCGTCGTCATCAAGTAGAGGTGACCCGATCATGCTCGGTACTCTTCCGGTCCACGTGTTCACCTTCCTTGTCTGCATCAAGAGTTGTAGTCGTACTCATAAGCGTCGCCATGGCCTTGGAGAACTCCATCTTGAACTTCCTCACAATGTCCTTGGTGTACTTGGCTTGGTGCGAATGTTCCTTCCTTTGATTGCTTGATCCGGGCAGGAAGAACTAACTCACCCATCATGCTCATCTCAAATTCCCTGCTCATGTCTTCTACAAAACTTGTAGCAAGAGAGTTAGACGAGCCACCAAAGACAATATCATCCACGTATACCTGCACAATCAGGATATCTTTGCCCTGCCTGAGGAGGAACAAAGTTTGATCTATCTTCCCCATCTCAAATCCCTCTCAAACAGGAACCCCCTCAACCTACCGTACCAAGCTCTAGGCGCTGCTTGACCCATCTGACGCCTTCCTCAACTTGTACACCCGGTGGGGGTACTTCTCACTCTCAAACCCCGGTGGTTGCCTCACATAGACTACTTCCTCCAAAACACCATTTAGGAAAGCACTCTTGACATCCATTTGGTACAATTCGACCGTTTAGCCACGGAAAAGGCTAGAAGGATCCTGATCGCCTCCAAACAAGCTACGGGAGCAAAGGTCTCCTCGTAGTCTATTCCTTCTCTCTGAGAGTACCCCTGAGCAACAAGCCTTGACTTGTTTCTCACCACTTCACCTTTCTCTCCTTCTTTGTTTTTCCACACCCATTTTGTCCCAATCGGCTTACACCCCGGTGGAGGATCTACCAACCCCCAAACTTGGTTTCTCTCAAAGTTCTCCAACTCCTCATGCATCGAATTAACCTAATTATGATCAGATAGCGCATGTCCAATGTCTTTGGGCTCAAAAGTAGCAACAAAAGCAGCATGAGCAAAGTGAGAATTGTTTCGAACACTCGACCGTGTAGTGCGTTCATTGATGTCGCCGATAATTCTCAAAGCTGGGTGATCTGCTTGAACTCACCGGGGAGGTTCTCTCCTTGATGCTACCTCCCCCTCCACAGCAGCTTCACCTTGAACAGGGTTTGTTGTTGTAGGTGTAGGAGAAGGGCCGTCCACCACCGTAGTAGAAGTAGTAGGTACATGCTCAGCCGCGGGCACCACACCGCCATCTTCATCATCCCCATGTTCATGCTCCTCCTCCTGAAAAATCTCCTCGCCAATTTCATCGTCACCTGCACACTCAAAAACAAAGGCTACGTGGTGTGTCTGGCAAAGGTAACCTCGCAAGTCTCCACGATTTGGTTAGTTTCAATGTTGAGCACTCGAAAGGCTCTAGAATGAGACGCGTAACCAAAGAAAATGCCATCGACAGACCTAGCCTCAAACTTGTCCAACTTCTTACCTTTCTTCAGGATAAAGCATTTGCACCCAAACACATGGAAGTGACTCACCTTGGGGGTTCTACCGTGCATCAACTCATAGCAAGTTTTCTTCTTATGCACCCTGAGGTAAATCCTGTTCGACACATAGCACGCAGTATTCATCACCTCATCCCAGAACCTTCTCGGAGTCCTATGCTCATCAAGCATCGTCTGAGCCATCACGCACAAGGTCCTATTTTTCCTTTCCACCACGCCTGCCTGGAGGCGTGTCTGATTCGGTGTTCAAGACCCAAGTCATGGCAAAGGTTTCGTGGCGAGAGTTTTAAATTCCGAGCCATTGTCACTGTCTGCGAATCTGTGGCATCTCCGTGCCTCTCATTCCTTATACTCAAGACAAGATCTCGAACAAAACCAAACGTCTCCCTTTCTCCTTAAGAAAGAAAACCCACGCATCTGAGTAGTCGTCCACCACAACCGGGGACGTACCACTTCCCACCCACGATCGCACGAGCCGGGCCAACAAGGTCCATATGGAGCAGCTTCGCATGGACGCCTCCTCATCATCACATCGGTGAGGGTGGATGGGAAGAAGCTACCATCTTAGCATCTTGCGACACACAAACCAACTCTTTCTCAAACCTCAGTCGTGGCAATCCTCAGACCAAATTGAGTTTACTCAAGCGAGACAAAAGGTCAAAGCTTAAGTGACCCAACTTCCTATGCCACTTCCACAACTCACTCGAAGAACCGGCTAAGAAACAATGCTCCACACGGAAGGCGAGAAAAATCCGCGAACACTTGACCCTCGGGAACGACCATGCAAACTAGGTCTCCTCGAGAATCCAAAATCCGAGAACCACCAGGCCGAAACAACACCTCAAAACCCTCATCCAAAAGCTGGGACACTGAAAGCAAATTGAACTCGAGCTATTGAACAAGAGCAACACGCTTGAGGGTGACCTTGTCACTTACCTTAATCTCACCTTCTGAAAGCCCTCGCCCATTGTCCCCAAGGTGATGTATGTCTTGGACACCACGGACAGACTTGAGAACCACGCCTTGTCTCCGGTCATATGCCTCGAGCAACCGGAGTCAATCAACCAAACATTCCTCAAGTCTCCCACCTGAAATTCAAAAATGAGCACGTGAGTGAACAAAGCGACTCAGACCGCGTTAGTACCAAAAGAGTGAAACCGGTCTTGAGCCATTTGCTCCAAAGTGGGGTTAGCACAAACCAAATCATCACGCCTATCAAAGCTACCACCATGAAAACCACCACGGGAACCACCACTAGGGAACCACCCCTATCTAGCTGGAGGAGAACGAAAACCACGAAAGGAAGACCGTTGACCATTCCTCCTCTCCATCTCAAAGCTATGACTCCTCCCACCCTCGTATTGAGCACGAGGTGGAGAACGTCTAACAAGCGACCACCGCAAACTCTCCGGACCAACCACCGAACCACGACCACGAGAACCGCGAGCATCCGTACGAGCATGGAAACCAAACTGTCTCTCCGGACCACCACGGTCCGCCGTGGTACACCGGTCTGACCGGTGGTGCTCGGCCAGCAGCACCACCTGCCACCTTCCGATCTCCCCAAGCCAGAACCGTCCTCACAATCACCTTGGCCCTGGGCATCTACATACGAGGCTCAGGTACACCATTTGAAGGGCAGTACCTGTCCTTGTTAGCCCACTCCTTAGTCATTCTCTCCTCACGCTTCGTCTTGAAGCAAAACTCACCCTTGTGACCATCTCTCCCACAATAGTCACAATGAAAGCGTATGGGCTTAGGCTTAGGCTTGGGATGGGGCTGCTCACTCGGTTTCTCCCCACTCGGCTTGTCACCCTTCTTCTCTCCAACCTCACTTTCCTTAGAGCTCACAAACTTCACAGGTTTTTGGAAGTCATTTGTTGGGCGAGGAAATATGGGAGGATCTGGGGTTGTGTCAAGTTTGTTTCTCAGTGGATTGGGCTTAGGAGCATAGTCATTTTTGTGGAAGGTTTTTGGTGGAGTTGGGATATCTCCAATTTTCTCTCCTCTCTCACCACTACACTCTCCAACCTTCTCCGAACCAAGCGCTTGCCCATCATAGCGCTTGTATGCCTCTATCATCATCCTAAGTTGTGGTTCATGACTCGACAACCAACCCATCATTTTTCTCAACTCATCATTCTCATCACAGCGATCCACATAATGTGCAAGTACCAGATTTTTCAAAGCATGCACTTCACAAGTAGAGCAAGAAGTGGGAACAGGTTCTTTCAACTTAGCCTCAAGCGAAACAGTATAAGCATGCATCTCATCAATCTTTCCACGCAAAACAGGGCAAGAAGTGCAAGCACCTAGCAAAGAGGGTCTAGACTTAAGCTCAGCCACTTCAACCCTAAGCACATCTAGTTCATCACAAGTAGAAGCATGCTTATCCTTAAGACTAGTAAGATCAGCTAGGTACACGAGCAATCACAACAATCAATCTCATCGAAACCACGGTGAAGCCTTAAGTGAATCAATCTCAAGCTTAGCATCAAGGTTCTGGGTTTCTAGCTCAGCTACACGGTTCCTAGCATCTTCTAGTGAGGCCGTAAGCTCTTTCCTCATCTTCCTTGCCTCTCTAAGCATGTCATCATGATTATCAAGCAACTTTCCAAGACGCTCTTTCTCCTCACGCAAGAAGGGAAGCTCATCACGTACCTCATCCTCGAGTCGGTCAGAGTCGCTCACGGTGACTCTTCTTCTGCGGAGCTACGAGCCATGCCATGAAGCCATCTCTCATGCAGCGCTCAAGTTCTTGGATGACTTCTTGTTCTTGCGCCGATCACCTTCATCTTCACTGCTACTCGAGCTCGAGGAAGAGTAGGCGGAGCTGGAGTTGACGTCGCTCGCTCCGACCATCTCTCGGGCCTTCCTACCGTGGCCGTCCTTCTTCCTCGACCGTCGCTCGTCCTTGTGCTTGTTCTTGTGCTTGTGATCACACCTCGATCGGTACTTGGTGTCCTTGCTCGACCGGTGCTTGTAGCCATCCTTGTAGCCGTCCTTGTTCTCCGTCTTCTCTGGACAGTCGACGACGAAGTGTCCTGGCTTGCCGCACTAAAAGCACATCCGTCTTTGTCCTCCTCGTGTTCACACGGTTCTCGTGCAGCCTCTCGAACCGCACAGTCGAAAGCGCCCGGCTCGTCCTCTCCAAGCATGTCGAACTCCTTGTCTGGCAAAGACATCAAAGAAGATAAAGAGTACATCCTGGAGGATGCGTTAGCGTTAGACTTAGCCACTTTGCCACCGGAGAGCAAGACTATGGGAGTCGATCGGGCTCTCAAGGCACCACGATCAACCTCGGCACACTTAAGCTTGAGAACAGCTCGTTCACCATCGGTGGTGTACTTCTCGGACTCAAGAATAGCCTCGACCTTTCCATCCCATGCAGTGCGATCCACGCGTTTAAGAGCTTCACGGCTCTATCATGGTCATCGTGTGGGAGGCGTCGACATTGGCCCTCATGTTGTTCACAACCACGCGTGAACCGGAACAAGGCATCAATAGACTCACAGGGAGATGAGTGAAGTTCTCATACTCTCTCCGGTGAGTCGCGTACATCCATGCACGAACCTCGGCATTCCGGCATGAGCATTCTTCACTGCTCAACCAAATTCTACAAGCTAGGTCCTGCATGCGAACCCGGTCGAATTCGGACTTGACACGAGCCACGAAACAAGTAGTCTCGACGCCTTGTTGTTGGCATCGGACATGTCCCTCGATCCGGAGCAAGGAAGTTCATCGGATGAACATAAAATTGTGTTCACCGTGACATCCCAAAGGATCGACCCTTACTATGGAGGAATGTCGCCATCGCCTCTGCCACATCGGTAGTTTTGCCATCGAAGTGCGGAGGACCCGAACCCCGTTCTGATACGCCATCCTTGGATCTTAGGCGGTGAGGACCGGGCGTCAGGGACCGGTGGATGGTCGCTCCTTGGTGTGATGAGTGATTGACAACGTGGTGTGGGTGACTCTTGGTATTGCGGTGTAGGTTGCGGCTTGATTTGCGTTGGTGCGGGTGAAGAAAGCGGTAGCGAAAGGTCTATGCCTTGGGGCCTCAGGAGTGGAGAGACAAGTAGGCTCGGCTCGAGGGACCCGGTGGCCAGTAGGATCAAGTCTTGGCGGGCATGGTGGCAAGAAAAAGCAAGACTCCCAAAGTGCCCTTGGGGGTGTGTATCTTACTTTCATATGTAATAGGGGTAGTTTTGTCTTTCGCCTCCATATAAACTTAGAGGAGAGAGGATGGCACCACTGGAACCCTAGCTCATTTGCTTTCATTTTCCTTCCTATTTTCCTTAGGATTTTCCATAGGACTAGCTTGAGAGCTTCATGGTGAGATCTTTAGAGAGATGGATGATCGGAAGCTAGACCTTGTATGAATCTTCTTCGCATGTATAGAAGATTCGCATGATTCCTCAAGGCTATTTGTTGTCTCTCCTGCTTTTCCTTTTGGTGATTTTCGAGCTCTTTCTTGGGATTTTCGTGAGAAGCTTTTGGAGGTGTTTCTTGGGATTTGTTTTGGGAATCACACATGAGGTTGCCTCTTTCTTGGTGATCTTGCCCTCAAACCCGAGGAAGGCCTTCGATTTTGGTGGTTTTGAGTTCTTCGTGTTCTTGAGGTAGAGGCACAGAGATTTGCGATTCCGAGGTGTAGGAGTTAGAGGCCGAAATTTTTGGGGCATATCTTCACTTTAGGGTGCTCATCATCTCCCAAAATTTGTCTCAAGACCCATGGTTTGGGAGATCCATCGATCGAAGTTGGAGGTTGTTTCTGTTTCTTAGCAGGTTGATTCGCACTGTGGACTCCCAGGAAGTCAGGGACCGTCCTGTGGTCACCGCAGACGTCCGGTGCCTAATAGCTACTGTTCTTCGTGTTCGTGAGTTCTTGAGCTTCGATCCATTTTGTCGGGTTTTGGTGCATGAAGTTTGGATGGTCCGTACTAGAGTGCCTGACGGTCCGTGATTTAGGCGACGGTCCGGTCCATCACGACGGTCTTTTTTCTCGCACCACTGGGTTCGGGTAGCATTTTGACGGTCTGCCTTCCCATGGACAGTCCGCGCCTCCTGCGACCCGGACATCGCGGACACACCGTGTGCTTCAGAGTCAAGTCCTTGTTTTGAGTTGTGCCCCTGTTGCAACTTGTTTGACTTGTTCCTAGGGTTGGTAGGTTCATAGACTACGCGACCTTGGCAAGCTGTGGGAATCCTTGGTTGTTGATTTGGGGCATAGGTCGAGTTCTCTTTGGAGAAGAATTTTATCGGCCCCATTCACCCTCCTCTCTCGTCGCCTAATCGGTCCTTCAATTGGTATCAAAGCTAGGTTACATCTTCGTGATTCTAACCGCCTAAGATCCAAAGATGGCATACCGTGAATGGGGTTCGGGTCCTCCACACTTTGATGGTAAGAACTACTGTGGCAGTGAGGCGGATGGTCGCTTTCTCCGCAAGGGTCGTGATCCTTTGGGATGTCACGAATACGCTTATGTTCATCCGATGAACTTCCTAGCTCCGGATCGAGGATATGTTCGACGCCAACAACAAGGCGGTCGACTACTTGTTTGCTCCTGGTCAATCCCAACTGATCGGGTTCAAAGAGGACTTCTTGTAGGATTTGGGAGCAATGAAGAATGCTCACGCTGGAACACTGTTCAGTTCAGTTATGACCTACCTGGAGAGAGTACGAGAACTTCACCATCTCCCTGGTGAGTCCATAGATGCCATGTTCCAGC